>SEYY01001201.1:22500-37500 GCA_009176605.1 Armadillidium nasatum
CAGACAATGTATTGTTTATGTTCAGACCAAGAATATTAATGTTATTTACAAGTGAGACAGGAGAACCTTCGAAGATAGGAAAGTTGGAAGGTAGTTTTGAGAGGGAGATGTGAAGTAGTCGAGTTTTTAAAGAGTTGAATTTCTCAAGGTTGCTATGAGCCAACCGGGAAATCCCATCCAGATCAACAAGAATAGAATCGGAAAGTTGAAGACGAGAAGCAACTCTAGAAGCAAAAGAAGGGAGCAGATTTGAAATGAGTAGAAGAATGAAGTTGAGTCATCAGCATAAGAGTGAACAGAGTTAGAAGTGCAGTTGAGAAGATCGTTAATGAAGTGTAAGAATAAAGTTGGAGATCAAACTAATATATATATATATATATATATATATATATATATATATATATAATATATATATATATATATATATATATATATATATATATATATATATATATATATATATATATATATATAATATATATATATATATATATATATATATATATAATATATATATATATATATATAGTTGAAAAGATTTTACATCTGATATCAGAATGTAACTCGCATTCATACGAATTAATATTAATTTTAATTTGATTGAAAATTAAATTGGTTTTATATTTAATTTCAATATATAGGGTTTCCAATGTCATTTTATTTTATTTAATTTTTTATTATTATTATTATTATTATTATTATTATTATTTATTTTATTTATTTATATATTTGTTTTTCAATTTAATATTTTCTTTTTCCAAAATTTTGAATTTGAAAGCATTTTTCTTTTGATAGAGCCATTTTTTTTTTTTTTTAATTGTTTCACTTATAATCATTTAATCAGTTGACATGATGTCAGAAATATTTTTTAAAAATAATTGTAGAATTATGATTTGCTCTTTTAAATTAAAAATAAAGATAATGATGTATCGTTTTTGGGTACAACCAAAAAAAATTTTTTTTTTTTTTTTTTAAATGAATTTGTTGAAGGTTTAAAATTCTGTTTTTTTTTTTTTTTAAAGTATAATAATTCGAATGTCAATGGGAGGAGCAAAAAACTTTAAAAAACTTATGGGACTAATTAATATATTAATACAATTTTTAGTTGACTGAATGTTTTTATTGTAAAAAGAATTCATTAAAAATTCACTATTAGCTAATTGAGGTTTCTTGACTTTTTTGCGGAGGATAAAAGAAAATTAATTTATACTAAAAAGAATATTAGAAATATTTACGAGTTGTTATATTGTCTGAAGAATTGAAGAGAACTGGCATTATAGTCTATTGTCTAAACCAGGGATTCACGTGTATATATATATATATATATATATATATATATATATATATATATATATATATATATATATATATATATATATATATATATATTATATATATATATATATATATATATATATATATATATATATATTATATATATATATATATATATATATATATATATATATATATATATATATATATATATATATATATATATATATATTATATATATATATATATATATATATATATATATATATATATATATATAATATATATATATCCCTGGTTTAGACAATTGACAATAATGTCAGTTCTCTTTAATTCTTCAGACAATATAACAACTCGTAAATATTTCTAATATATTTTTTAGTATAAATTAATTTTCTTTTATCCTCCGCAAAAATGTCAAGAAACCTCAATTAGCTAATAGTGAATTTTTAAGTAATTCTTTTTACTAAAAACATATTTAGTCAACTAATTTTATTAAAAGTATTAATTAGTTTCGTAAATTTTTAAAAGTATATATATATATATATATATATATATATATATATATATATATATATATATATATATATATATATATATATATATATATATATATATATATATATATATATATATATATAATTTTTTTTTTTTTTTTTTTTTTTTTTTTTTTTTTTTTTTCAAATTTTATTTATTATTATTATTATTATTATTATTATTATTATATTATTATTTATTATTATTATTATTATTATTATATTATTATTATTATTTATTCACAATCAAGATAGAAACAGAGAAATATTTGATTCATTTAGATAGCGTATTATTTTTTTTTTGTTATTATTTGAGTGAATGCGTGGGTGAAAGGGTTGAGAGGGAGGGGTGGGGAGGGAGGGATGAAATTGGGAAATCTTTTACGTTTTATAATAATAAATCGACAACTGCGTGTATTGTAGGTATCCACCTGTATATTCTATTAAAAATAAAATGTCAGGCTACGTTATCATATCTTCTTGATAAGCTGATAGCCTATAGCTGCACTAATATATATATATATATATATATATATATATATATATATATATATATATATATATATATATATATATATATATATATATATATATATATATATATATATATATATATATATATTATATATATATTAGGGATGGAGCGATACCAAAATTTTACCGATACCCGGTATCGGAAAATATTCCGATACTACTACCGATACCGATACCGATACAGATACTTACTATATAAAAATTTTGCCGATACCGATACCGATACTGAAAAGGCCGATACCGATACCGATCAGTATCGGAAAATATGCCGATACTTGCCGATACCGATACCGATACTTCACTCCATCCCTAATATATATATATATATATATAAGCCTAGTTTGCAGGACATATTAGCAGCAAGAAAGTATGTTAGACGATTTGTTGAGCTGGTGGACATATTCATATACTTAGGCTTAATAGGAGAAGCCCCGCTTTAGAGGTCCTGCCGCATGGGTTCAAATCTCCAATGGAAATGGTTTAAATCTCAATTTCGAGCAGACCTTCTGTATGTAGATATGGAGAAAAGGAATGAGTTATGTACTGCATTTGAAAATGAATGTAATGAATATTGTTTGTGTTGGTTATGTTTATGGTGTTGTCTGCTGAGACAAAGGGTTTCTGCTTTTTTTTCTTTACGTAACTGGAATAAAGTTCAGGTGATTGTTATAATTAAAATTAATTCATTTGTTTGTTTTTCCATTCTGACAATTACTTCAGAGCTTTTAGGGGTTAACTCTAATTGTATCATAAATTCCTCTCACTTTCCAGGTTAGAGCTGTAAATTAAGTATGTTGAAAGGTGTTTTAAGTGTTTATCTACTCGAAGAACATCAATAATAGCTGTTAATTCACATTTCTAGTCTCGTGCATTATATTCATTTATTCAGTAGTTTATTATTTCAAGAACCTCTTACTAAAAAAGATATTGTTCAACATTGGAACTCCTTTACTAGGAATAACTATTCTTCATCACACTTAGACTGTAAACTCCTCTTCGGTAATCTGTATTCAACAAACAAATACTTCGAATCCATCCCTACAATAGTTTATTGTAAATATGCTTACACCAGGGTTCTAAGTATATTACATCGCAAGATATCTAAATTAATACTTTCTAAAAATTAAGATTGTTTTATTTCTTTGCAATCGATACGTTTCATACGAAGTCTATTATTATTATTCTCATATATAGATCGTCATTTACTATTTTTAAAGTAGCATATCCCAGAGTTTGTGCGCAAATATATATATATATATATATATATATATATATATATATATAATATAATAAGCAGAACAAATGAATTTAGTTGTAGAATGGCAAGAGAGTTTATGACACAAGGTGAAAAATTCGGAAGATTCCAAGTTAGAGACGCGAGAGCAAACAAAATCGTTGTTCATGTATGCCCAACAACCTCTTTTAGCTGAAAATAGAGGATAAGAGACAGGAAGAGGGAACAAAAAATGGTTTGCTTTCAGAACCTTTAAACACCTAACTCGAGTGAGGTGTAGAAAATGAGAGGTGATGTTCAACAAAGTTGAAATTGGATTGAAAACCACGAATGTTGAAGAAATTATTGAAGAAAATAGGCCGTGCACTAGGGCATGTCGGCTGTAAAGTCTTGGTGGTACCAACCCTATTTCACCCAGCAATAGTTTTGTTTAGCAATGTGACTTCAAAATATCTATCTATTGCGGATAGCAGAAAACCTGAATTTTATGACCATTTAATATTCTCAATCTTTTTTCAGCCTTCATGAGTTCAGTAAAAAAATTTTTTTCATCAGTATCGGCTGGCTTAAAATTATTGGTATCGGTTAAAATTTTGGTATCGCTCCATCCATATATATATATTATATATATATATATAATATAATATATATATATATATATATATATATATATATATATATATATATATATATAATATATATATTATATATATATATATATATATAATATATATATTTATTATATTTTATTATATTTATTTTTTTAAAAAGTTTTATGTTTTTTTATATATATATATATATATATATATATATATATATATATATATATATATATATATATATATATATATATATATATATATATATATTAGGGATGGAGCGATACCAAAATTTTTACCGATACCTAAAAATTCCCCGAAGCCGATACCCGATACCTGAAAATATATACTTGCCGATACTACCATACCAATATACTTTGCCGATACCGATACTTTACTCCTATACAAATTTTTTTGCCGATATATATCGGAAAATATGCCGATACTTACCGATACCGATATTATACTAATATATATATATATATATATATATATATATATATATATATATATATATAATATATATATATATATATATATATATATATATATATATATATATATATATATATATATATATATAGGTATATATATATTGTGTGTGTGCGTGTGTGAAAAAATAGCATTCACACATACATTTTATTCCTTTCACTTTCAGTTTATTTGCGTTGAATCACTTTCTTACAGATGCAATAACTACAAATGTACTCACATTGTTTGTTTATTGTTATTATTATTATTAATAATAATTATTATTATTATTATTATTATTATTATTATTATTATTATTATTATTATTATTATTATAAGTAACTGTCGAAATGGTCAATGTGTTAAGCAACATTAATATTATTTAATAAATTGTAGCTCCAATAAAGTTCTATCCCTATATAGATTATTATTATTATTATTATTATTATTATTATTATTATTATTATTATTATTATTATTATTATTAAGTACTAAGGTTTGGTTGATTTTTTAAAGGTTCAAAAGATCATAGCAAAGGGCGTTTCTTATATTAAGATCACTTTAGTCGATCCCGTATATAGGAAGACTAAGCCCTGGGCTATATATATAGTATATATATATATATATATATATATATATATATATATATATATATATATATATATATATATATATATATATATATATATATACGGTACCTATATGTAAAATAATGAATTGTCCGAAGGTATTCTAAGTCGACCTCATCTAAAATAGTTTATTCCTTTATTCACAGAAGAGGAATTGTGAGTGAAATATATTTAGGCAATTGGTTTATTTATTTATTTAATAATTTTGTATGTTTAATATTTCTTTGTCAATTTATATTTATAAACTGAGGAATGAGAAAATTTTTTTTTTGAACTGATATTGATATATATATATAGTTCACGTTTTCCGATATTGGTATCGATTAAATATAAGCCAAATTTTCCGATAGTATTACTTAAAAATTATTATTGTACCACTGATAATATTATTGCATCCCTTTTTTAAAGAATTCATTTCTCCACCATTTGTTAATAATACTCGATTCGTATTTGAAATATTTCTTAAATAATATTAATAATTAAAAGCTTTGAAATTATTTGCGAATATTTAAATAATAAAATAACATAATTGAATAATAATTATTTAATATTAAGCAAACCATATATATCAGGCATGTATCCTAAAGACCGTCGAGGGATTTTTTAAAGTCTTAATTAGTAGAATCTCAAATAAATTTATTATTATTATTATTAAACTTGAATTTCTCAAATATTTTTAGCAATTTTTTTTTTTATTTATTGTTTTTTTTCTTTTTTTAAACTAATAATTTATTATCTAAAATTTGGTTTAAAGATTAAAAATATTTCTTATGATGAAACAAATGCAGAAAGTTAGTAAACATCTGAAGATTTGCCACCCAAACTTAATTCAAAGTGAAGATCTCGCTCCCCTGAATATTTTGGGTGACGATATATATATATATATATATATATATATATATATATATATATATATATATATATATATATATATATATATATATATATATATATATATATATATATATATATATATATATATATATATATATATATATATATATATATGCTTGCATGTCTTGATTTTTATTCTCGTGCATTCTAATTACTGGGATTTTGACTGGTATGAAATTCCCATTTTTTTTTTCACATATATTTATATAAAGGTTTTTATTTTACATTTGGGTTAACGCCCAATTTCTGGAGGAGGAGGATCGGGCTTCTTTCAAGGAGGAAAATCTATATATATATATATATATATATATATATATATATATATATATATATATATATATATATATATATATATATATATATATATATATATATATATATATATATATATATATATATATATATATATATATGGTTCTTTAACGACCATATTTTTGACGGGAAATGAAGGGAAACCGCCTCCCCCGTCCTCAGGGTCTTTGCTGGACCTTTTTGCTTTTTTTTAAGAGGTACATGTGGTTTTTGATTCTAGTTCCCACACTCTTTCTTGAGTTATTTTTAGATTTTCTAGCATATTCTAGTTTTTTTTTGTAGCAGCGGCGCATGCCGTAAAGCACGTGCTACCCTTAGGCCACGCCCACTCGGTACGAGGAGAGTGCTTTACTGAGAGAAAGGCCTATTACAAACACTTGACAACATTGCAATGTTGCAAAATACCCTATGTAATGACGCCACGCCAGTTTGCGCTGGCGCACACAAACCTGATTGTGGTGTTACTCGTTGAATCATTTTAATATTATGACGTCATCTGCGCCGCTTTGATTTTTTGACCACGTGATTTTTCACCATATTCGATTTAACGACATTGTTTCCGCCATCTTGATCACGTAGTTTCCGCAAACTTGGAATTAATCATGTGGTTTTAAATTTTCCCGCTTTTTTTCTTGACTTCATTTTAACTTCATCTATGGAGTGAAATTCAAACTTCCAAAATTATGGAGACTGAAATTTTTCAAGCGCAAATCCTCATGAATGGAAATCGATGACGTTCAACAAGCCAAACTGATTCATTTCTTATAATGCAAAATTTGTTCAGTTTACGCGCAGCTTTTTCCCTTCGCATCTTCTTCATTTGTAACTTGGAATAATTTATTACTTTATTGATTATATAAACACGCTTACATCATCGATTATATCGTACGAATTTTTACATTGGTACTTTATATAAATTTCTTTATGATCACTGTTATTACACAATATTTTATATAAATTTATATAAGAACTGTCACCAAAGAAATTTAAATATTATTATTATTATTATTATTATTATTATTATTATTATTATTATTATTATTATTATTATTATAAACGTACAATCTTCTCTCTCTCTCTCTCTCTCTATATATATATATATATATATATATATATATATATATATATATATATATATATATATATATATATATATATATATATATATATATATACACCGTATTATGAAGTCATTAGCATCACGTAACTGATTCCAAAGAAGTCGGATGTATCACCCGGTGCCAAATCTATGAATGCACTTTCAGTGTTTTGCGGGCGCAGACGACACCGGTGGGCGTGAAATAATATAGCGCGCTAACGCATGTACATACACACGCACACGTGTGTGTCATGTAATAATAATAATAATAATAATACGATTAAGAAATTTATTTGGTAACAGTAGCTATATGAATTTATAAATTATGTAATAAGCGATTATATAAATTTTATATAAATGTTATAAATTCGTACGATATAATTTTATTATCAATAAAGTAATAAATTGTTCCAAGTTATATAGGATAAAGATGCGAAGAATAATTTGAAAAGTTGTGCGTAAATTGATCAGATTTTGTTTTTTATAGAATGAATCAGTTTTGCTCGTTGGTATCGTCATTTCCTATTCATGATGACCCGCGTTCAATTCTCGGTCTCGATAGTTTTGGAAGTTTTATTTTCAAAACTACGTGAATAAGATGGTGGAAACCATTTAGTCAAATATGAAGATGACGGACAGTTGGCGTCATAGTGTCAAGATGATCAAGTGCCGTGATGATCAATACGATTAAGAATATAAATTATGTATATAATGTATACATATCATTTTATATGATTTCAATGTTCACCACTGCCAATTTATTTCATCTAGTTCTCACGATCCAGCTGTGAACTCGCCTTCCAATTTTCTATCCAGAGCAACCTTGGGGTGGTTCTACTCATACAGCTCTCCTAGAGAAGGTGGAGTCTAGGGCTTTTCGTCTTATCAACTCTCCTGCTCTCACTAATTCTCTTCAGTCTCTTTCTGCCCGTCGAATGGTTGCGTCACTCTCTCTATACTATCGCTATTACAATGGACACTGCTCTTCTGAACTCTCTTGTCGCATACCTCCTCCACTGAGAAGGGCTCGTGCGACTCGTCTTTCTACACAGTCTCATCCTTTCTCTGTCCAACTCTCTGACCCCAGACTTAATCGCTATGCTCTGTCCTACATGTACTCTACTGGTAAAGTCTTTAACACACTCTCTTCTTCTATTTTCCCAACTTCCTATGACTTACACACCTTCAAACGTCGTGTATCAGGTCACGTCGGCCTTTAATCTGACCAGGATCCCGTCTTTCCAACTATCTCTGGTAGAATTTTTGTAGGCCTATGGCCTTTGCCCACCTGAGGTAAAAAATATATATATATATATATATATATATATATATATATATATATATATATATATATATATATATATATATATATATATATATATATATATATATATATATATATATATTATGCACTCGAGTATATTTTGATAATAACATAGGCTAACTTTCAAGAAGCTTTAGGGATGGATTTGAAATGATTTTTTTTTATGACAAGGAAAACCTAAAATAGCAAAATCAACTCGAGAAATATTACAAATGCATGGCACACGAGCATTCTCCCCACGTATCTCCTAATCTGTAAGTAGAGGGGAAATAAGGAAATATTTCTTCAAATCCATAAGGAAGTATAATAAAAGAGAATCATCTCTCAATAAGATTTAATTTTTTTTTTATTTTTAAAAATATTAACTTAGGAGACACAATAACTTTTTCAGGGAGGGTAAGACCTCGAGATTTTTTTTTTTTTATTTCTTTCCTCAAATATTTCTTTTAAAAGTTTCATTAAAATTGGCTTGTATCCGTGTTATAGATAATAAGTTCCAGAGAAAAATGTTATGAATTTGAAATTAGGAGATTTCATAAATGTTTTCAGGATTACTTTTTTTTTATTTTTTTATTTTTTTTTTTTTTTTTTTTCATTTCAAATTTTCCATACAAGTCTCATGAAATTAAGCTTTTTGTAGGTAGTATATATATATATATATATATATATATATATATATATATATATATATATATATATATATATATATATATATATATATATATATATTGCAGAATCATAACATTTTTTTTCAAATAAACTTACTTTATTACCAATTACTTATTATTATTATTATTATTATTATTATTATTATTATTATTATTATTATTATTATTATTATTATTGTAGACCCGGATGTATCTAATTTATATATATATTTTTCCTCCTTCCTTATTAGTTATGCCACTCCAGTTGACACTTTTTTTTTTCTTAAAGTTTAACAAGTCCTCATTAATGAAATTCTCCTCAATAAAGTCATTGAAGGAAGATTTGTAATATGAATGGGTGAACTTCTCGGAATCCGGGTGGGCAGTGCTAAGTTTTATCTCGTATGTTAAATCCTAGCATAACTTTCCTTCTAAATCTATTAAAAATACTTGAGTAAAACTTGGTAAAACATTGTAAGAGTTCAATACATATTTTATAAATTATAATTTTTTTTTTTTTTTTTTTTTTTTTCACTGGTTATATAAATCTGAAATTTGTTAATAAATTTTGTTTATATATATATATATATATATATATATATATATATATATATATATATATATATATATATATATATATATATATATATATATATATATATATATATATATAAAGGGTAAAGTGGAAATACCATCAGATTTTAAATATGTGAAAACGAAAATAAGGCAAATATATATATATATATATATATATATATATATATATATATATATATATATAATATATATATATATATATATATATATATATATATAACAAATACGGCAATTATTAAAGGAGGTAAGAATTTTTAAGTTCTAAAATCAGAATCTTTCATTTTGTTATATCAGTGAAAGAGGTGAAAATTTTAAATCAAAATCAGTAATAGTATATCTTAAAAGAGCATACAACGGAACGTTCTTAGCATTGATTGAGGATCAAGGGAAGAATTGGGAGAAAATATCATTTCCACCATAACTTTAGGAATCTTACCATACTTACCTCTTGTTTATTTTTCTCCCTTTAAATATATTCATGTGTTTGGTAGTTCTGATAAGGTGTTTTGAAGATGAGAGATCTAAAATTATTTGCTATTTATCATTCCGAATTACCATCTGAACGCCAAGTGAAGATGTCACAATTAAATTTTCAGGGAAGAATGTATAATTACTGTAGTAAAATTAATAATATGTATGATATTTTTGAGAAATGGATCCAATTATTTATATTTCAAAATTCGAATAACTATGTTCTTTAACTATTCTAAAGCAAGAAGACGTTTATAGTCACCAAGGATGTTTTACATCATCCTTCAAGCTAGAAAGTGGAAGATTGTATGATCGCCATTTTGGTACACAATTTTCAGATCATGAATTTTGACTATGAAAGTAACTCAAAAGACTTTAAAATGTTGAACTATGATAGGACAAGGAATTAAGAATAATATAATGTTAGTTAACGTCAGTCTAACCTTATTTGTTTTGAAGCGTGATTGTCAAATGCATAAAATTGTTAGAACATGTTTTGTCTGTTATAATATCCAGGAAAAAAACATCACAGATCAAGAAGTTTAATTCATTAATTAATTGCTTTAATTAATTAAAACTTTACGGTATTTTCATTTGGAAAAAAAAGCTTACTTTAAGCTATCGTAAGGAAAATTGAAAAACATTTATCAAAAGGTTAAAAATTTATTCACTAGCTAATGTTCAAGGGTACAAAGATAACTAACTATTTTCAGTGTTGCATAGCATTTTTTTTTCTCCTCAATTATTTTAGGTTATGGATTTTAATTTGGATGTAATATGGGATTATAGTAGCATTTCTTTCTATAGAGAGAAAATTAATAATTTTATATGGGGGGAAAAGGTAGATGGTGAATATAAGGCTATAGAAATGTCAGATAGAAAAATTTAAGTTTGCTGAACGAGGATTCGAAACCGAGACCTCTAAGATGGTAAGTCAAAGCTCTACCAACTGAGCCAGGACAGTTCAAAGTCACAATTAACTGAAAAGACTGACAAATACTCAAAGGATTACTACTTTGAACCCGTGTGCAGTCGAGGGGATCCCTTGAGTTAGTCTGCGTGAATTGTATTTCATGAGACTTCTCATTGTGATCTCATTTTGAAAAATCTTTAATAATTTTAAAGTTTGTGAAAAAAGTGTGTTCTGAGAAGTCTATAGGAATTAAAAATATGTTTTAGAAAAACAATTTATTGAGAATGAAGTGAGATATGTAGCCTTAAATGTTTATCATGCGAGTTTTAAAAGGATTATTAGGCTTGGATTCTGAATTTTAAGTGAGGAAAAGAATGAATTAAAGTGACTCAAATACCCATTTGTAGCATTTGTTTAGATTTCAATCTAGTTGTGCCAGTTGAAGTTTCAAAGTTGCATCTTACATCTACAAGAGTATATTTATGTATAGAAAAAAAGAATCTGTAACAGTACCTCAGTAGTGTATGAACACTTTACCAGGCCAGGAATTGGCACTAGGAATTGGCACTAGGAATTTGCAAGGAATTTGCAAATTCACGTACCTTTGTGAGGTGTTTTTTGCGGTTTTATCTTAATTGAGATCTTGTTTTGCGGTTTTATCTTAATTGAGATCTTGTTTTGCGGTCTTATCTTTGATGTGATCTTGTTTTGTGGTGTTATTTTATTTGTTTTTTAATTATTTCTCACCTATTTCTCACCTTTATGGTTTGCGGTTTCTTTTGACTTTGCCGTTTTTGCGTAATGCTTGATTGTATTTTGCAAGGTTCGTTGATGACGTCATAGCTTGTATGTTTGTAAGGTAAATGACGTCACGGTTTGTATTTTGGAATGGGAATTGGAATGATACGTCACAACCTGGGAATCTTCCAGCCAATCACAGTCCAGCATTGCTGACGTCACGGATTCTCTCTTATTTGAAAAACTTGAAAGCCGAACAAACAAACAAACGCCACGCTCTTAAAAACTCGATTTTTCATATCTCGAGACCGAGATTCGATCCCGGGTCCTTTGAATCAATTTCCATGCCTTTAACCACACGGCCAACGGAACAATTACTTGAAAAAGGAAAATAGTTGTATTTATGACTTTGTTTTTGTTTTCGCGGTTCGGGCGCGCGCGGCGAAGAAGACACACACACCGCGGGCACGGTGCACACACACGCAGTCGAGAGCGCGGACGCTGGTGCATACACATTTATTATTATTATTTTTTTTCGCGTAACCATGGGAACAGTTATATATATATATATATATATATATATATATATATATATATATATATATATATATATATATATATATATATATATATATATATATATATATATATATATATATATATATATTTTTTAAACTTAAAAAAAAAAATTCAATTTTTGAATAGATAAAAATTACACGAGTCTGAGGAAGTATCGAACTGGGGACATCTCAGTCGCTAGCGAATGCTTAGACCATTACTCCATCGAAACCAATACGTGTGGAGAACGGCTTTATAACTTTTAACATTAATATTTTCTTTTAAATGTTTTTGAACGGTAAAAACATTTATTATTTATTATTATTATTTTCTCATTGTCATGGTTACAGTATATATATATATATATATATATATATATATATATATATATATATATATATATATATATATATATATATATATATATATATATAAAAGCATGTATTTATAATAAATTATAATAGTATTCGTTTTACAAAACCTCATAAGCGTGTTTTCTTTTTTTCATTCGAGAGAGAAAATGATTTTAAGCCCCGACTATTTTTGACATGAAAAAAATTGCTTTAAAGTCTTTTTAACATACATAAAAAGCTTTATTTTTACATAAATAAATATTTACAAATTCGGGATTTTTATATATATATATATATATATATATATATATATATATATATATATATATATATATATATATATATATATATATATATATATATATATTTCCTTATTTTTTCATTTATATATATATATATATATATATATATATATATATATATATATATATATATATATATATATATATATATATATATATATATATATATATATAAAGCATGTATTTATAATAAATTAAAATAGTAGTCGTTTTACAAAACATCATAAACGTGTTTACTTTTTTTATTATTATATATATATATATATATATATATATATATATATATATATATATATATATATATATATATATATATATATATATATATATATATATTTCCTAATATAAAAAAGGGAATGTAAACACCTGTTTATTTCATTTTTTTTATTACTAACATTTATAATCAATCAATTTTTAAAAATATTTTTTTTTTTAATTTTTTTTTTTTAAACAGCGTAATTTACATACAGAAATATAATATCTTAATTCCCACATCCTTGTAGAATAGGCATTCGCATATGCGGTAGTAATACTATTTCAAAGTTAATGGTGTCTATGGCATCTTTCAAACTAGCAGTAAGTCGTATACGATGATTTAGGTTTTTATCAGAGTCAAATGATGTAACTATTTTTCCTTCAGCAAACACAGTCTTAGTACGTATATATAATGAACGAATAAAATTTACAAAATTAGAAATTCCCATATTGACGATGTACGTAGTAGGGCTCTTCTTATACGTCTACACTTCACATTGATTTAATAATTAATGTTCGTTGTCTTTCGTAGTTTCAAGATTATGTTCCTCCATACTTCTACATAGCTCCCAAGTAACACAGATCATGATACGTGATGTATTTTTTTAAATTCTCAACACCAACAATAGTAACATAGGTAAAGAGATCCCGATTTGAAACATCAAAGTTTACGGTACTCACCATCATTAAAGTAAATAGTCTCTCTCCATTGTTTTCTGAAACGAATAGTAAACTCTTCCATGTTTTTCGGATTAATGATTTGATAAAAAGCACTCTCTTCACCGTGAATACTTTTCAATGCATAGTACTGTTGATATAAAACACTATGTGCTGTATTGATATAATTCCTCAAGCATACTCTTCTCCCTCAATTTTCTTTCTATTACTTTTTGAATATTTGATAGATATTTTATTTGTACATCACCCTGTAAGCCAGAAGCCATGAGATGTAGGAACGAAAATATCTTCTTCAATTCTTCGCCAAATTCTGATATCTACAATTATTCTTATAACAACACTTAGAAAATGTTAATGTAAGTCTTTTATTATCGGTTTCTTTTCCTCCACTGATGACTTCGCCCCATTGATTTATAATGCTATGAGATTTAAATTTTTCACTAGTCCAAACAGTAATTTGCCTGCATATTTCAAATAATTCTTCGGGGGACATATATAC
This sequence comes from Armadillidium nasatum, assembly GCA_009176605.1. Taxonomy (NCBI): domain Eukaryota; kingdom Metazoa; phylum Arthropoda; class Malacostraca; order Isopoda; family Armadillidiidae; genus Armadillidium; species Armadillidium nasatum. The sequence continues at coordinate 37,419 of SEYY01001201.1, forward strand.
ACGTGGACCCCCTGTATGTTCCAAGTAAGGTCCGCATGTAAAATAATCATGTCCGTCTGGACTTCTTTTATATAATATAGAA
>SEYY01001201.1:42500-46896 GCA_009176605.1 Armadillidium nasatum
CTTAAAACAAATGACATAGTGTTGTAAGAATATAAAGATCCATCAATAAAAAGTTAGAACTGCCACATCTCGTACAAAATCGTCATATTGTAGACTCAAAGAGGGGGGGTATTTATTTCGCTCGAGAGAAAGTCGTAAAGTAGACTTGAAGAAAGATAGTTTAATTATATACCCCTAGACAACATTAACAAATATTTATAAAAAGAAGCCGAAGGAACAAGAAGAGGGATCATTGAAAAATAGAGAAATTAACATCAGGTAGTGGGGCAAGTTTTTAGGACATCAGGAGAGAGAGAGAGAGAGAGAGAGAGAGAGAGAGAGAGAGAGAGAGAGAGAGAGAGAAAGAGAGAGAGTGAGGGTGAGAGAGTGTATATGCTGTCCTGATTGGTTGTATCCAATAAGACTTCGTTTCTTACCCTCAGTGTCAGCTTCGCTAACATTGGCACTACCCTCTCACCAAGTAAGTGACAGACTCTAGCGTGTATACAGTATACTAGAGAGAAAGATAGAAAGTGTTAGAGAAAAAAATAGCATGACATCGTAAGATGCGGTATGTGTCAGACTGTAGCTGAATGAAAATACTTTATTGTATCACATATAAAAGTTATTTTAGTTATAACTTTGTAAGAAAACGAGATTAGAAATATATATATATATATATATATATATATATATATATATATATATATATATATATATATATATATATATATATATATATATATATATATATATATATATATATTGAGATAAAACAATAAATGGAAAAAATTTTTAGTTAAGCTTATTTCCACGTTTGAATCATCTCTTGGGTTAGTGGTTATCGCACTGGCCAGCTCATCTTGAGATTGTGCGCTCAAAACCATTTTTGGGAAATTTTTTTTCTTTAAAAGTAGAGAGAGAGAGGGAGAGAGAAAAAAAAATAAAGTCTTCCCTATAAAACTTGAAATAGAAAATGTGATTTTAAAAAGAAAACTTGAATATGAAGGTTGGTTTTACGGATACTATTATAATTCATACATTGCCATTATGGGAATTTCTAATTTAGCAAGTTTTATTCATTTATATATATATATATATATATATATATATATATATATATATATATATATATATATATATATATATATATATATATATATATATATATATATATATATATATATATATATATATACCGTGCATTCCTTCCCGTTGCTTCTCTTCTTAGATAAAACAAGACCAAACAACTCCAACAGTCAGATCATAAATCTCACAATTCTTACTGGCTATCATAAACATGACGTCAGATTCATGTCCATCTCTTATTGGTTAACTTGATCTATTCAGTTTCAAACTCCAACGTGGAGTGAATTAACCTGATATTCAGTTCATATTCCACGCTACTATTAAGAACATGTTACGTCTCCACCGTTTCACCGCCATTGAGGATATTGTTTCGTGGGAAATTAAAATCCCTAAAAGCGAAGTTTCTATATTATATAAAAGAAGTCCAGACGGACATGATTATTTTACATGCGGACCTTACTTGGAACATACAGGGGGTCCACGTGTATATATGTCCCCCGAAGAATTATTTGAAATATGCAGGCAAATTACTGTTTGGACTAGCGAAAAATTTAAATCTCATAGCATTATAAATCAATGGGGTGAAGTCATCAGTGGAGGAAAAGAAACCGATAATAAAAGACTTACATTAACATTTTCTAAGTGTTGTTATAAGAATAATGTAGATATCAGAATTTGGCGAAGAATTGAAGAAGATATTTTCGTTCCTACATCTCATGGTTTCTGGCTTACAGGGGATGTACAAATAAAATATCTATCAAATATTCAAAAAGTAATAGAAAGAAAATTGAGGGAGAAGAGTATGCTTGAGGATTATATCAATACAGCACATAGTGTTTTATATCAACAGTACTATGCATTGAAAAGTATTCATGGTGAAGAGAGTGCTTTTTATCAAATCATTAATCCGAAAAACATTGAAGAGTTTACTATTCGTTTCAGAAAAGAATGGAGAGAGACTATCTACTTTAATGATGTGGAGTACCGAAACTTTGATGTTTCAAATCGGGATCTCTTTACCTATGTTACTATTGTTGGTGTTGAGAATTTAAAAAAATACATCACGTATCATGATCTGTGTTATTGGGAGCTATGTAGAAGTTTGGAGGAACATAATCTTGAAACTACGAAAGACAACGAACATTAATTATTAAATCAATGTGAAGTGTAGACGTATAAGAAGAGCCCTACTACGTACATCGTCAATATGGGAATTTCTAATTTTGTAAATTTTATTCGTTCATTATATATACGTACTAAGACTGTGTTTGCTGAAGGAAAAATAGTTACATCATTTGACTCTGATAAAAACCTAAATCATCGTATACGACTTACTGCTAGTTTGAAAGATGCCATAGACACCATTAACTTTGAAATAGTATTACTACCGCATATGCGAATGCCTATTCTACAAGGATGTGGGAATTAAGATATTATATTTCTGTATGTAAATTACGCTGTTTAAAAAAATGTATCTATTAATAAGAAATATTTTTAAAATTGATTGATTATAAATGTTAGTAATAAAAGCAATAAAATAAACAGGTGTTTTACATTCCCTTTTTATATTATAAATATATATATATATATATAATTATATAATATATTATATTTTATATATATATATATAATTAAAATATATATATATATATATATATATATATATATATATATATATATATATATATATATATATATATATCGAATGAAAAAAAGTAAACACGTTTATGATGTTTTGTAAAACGACTACTATTTTATTTATTATAAATACATGCTATATTATATATATATATATATATATATATATATATATATATATATATATATTATATATATATAAATATATTATATTATATATATATATATAATATATAAATAAATAATAATATATATTTATATATATATATATATATATATATATATATATATATATATATATATATATATATATATATATATATATATATATATATATATATAATATAATAATATATATATATATATAAATCCCGAATTTTAAATATTTATTTATGTAAAAATAAAGCTTTTTATGTATGTTAAAAGACTTTAAAGCAAATTTTTTTTTCATGTAAAATAGTCGGGCCTTAAAATATTTTCTCTCTCGAATGAAAAAAAGAAAACACGCTTATGAGGTTTTGTAAAACGAATACTATTATAATTTATTTATAATATTTTAAAATACATTTTATTATGTAATAATAAAATATTATATATATAATATATATATATATATATATATATATATATATATATATTATATATATAAATATATATATATTATATATTATATATATATATATATATATATATATATAATTTTTTTTTTTTTTTTATTTTATAAATAAAAAATAATAATATATAATAAATAATAATGTTTTTACCGTTCAAAAACATTTTAAAAGAAAATATTAATGTTAAAAGTTATAAAGCCGTTCTCCGCTCGTATTGCTTCGATGGAGTAATGGTCTAAGCGTTCGCTAGCGACTGAGAGTCGGTAGTTCGATCCCCGTTTCTTGAGTAATTTTTTTCATTCAAAAATTGAATTTTTTTTCTAATTTAAAAGTATATATATTTATATATATATATATATATATATATATATATATATATATATATATATATATATATTTTTATATATATATATATATATATATATATATATATATATATATATATATATATATATATATTATATATATATATATATATATATATATATATATATATATATATTATATATATATATATATATATATATATATATATATATATATATATATATATATATATATATAACTGTTCCCATGGTTACGCGAAAAAAATAATAATAATAAATGTGTATGCACCAGCGTCCCGCGCTCGAACCGACTGCGTGTGTGTGCACCGCGCATGCGCCCGACCCCATCGGCTTGTGTGTTTTCTTCGCCGCGCGCGCCCGAACCGCGAAAACAAAGTCATAAATACAACTATTTTCCTTTTTCAAGTAATTGTTCCGTTGGCGCAGCGGGTAAAGGCATGGAAATTGATTCAAAGGTCCCGAGTTCGAATCTCGGTCTCGAGATATGAAAAATCGAGTTTTTAAGAGCGGGCGTTTGTTTGTTCCTCGTTCCTTTCAAGTTTTTCAAATAAGAGAGAATCCGTGACGTCAGCAATGATGGACTGTGATTGGCTGGAAGATTCCCAGGTTGTGACGTATCATTCCAATTCCCATTCCAAAATACAAACCGTGACGTCATTTACCTTACAAACATACAAGCTATGACGTCATCAACGAACCTTGCAAAATACAATCAAGCATTACGCAAAA
>SEYY01001201.1:46996-56996 GCA_009176605.1 Armadillidium nasatum
GAAGAAAACTTTAAAGTTTTGGAGGAACAACACACGGCTATATAATGTAAAATGTTAGACCACAAGTTAAAAATGACAAGTGCCTAGAACTTAGTGATGATGTATCCTATAATGATTTGAATGTCTTTTCTTATTTCCACTGAACACAATTTAAATTAGTTTATAATAATCTAATTTAAAAAATTAATTAAAAAATTTTCTATATAAAACATGTGAAACCTGCTCAACTTTATAACCTCTGATAAGTTTATTTTTATATCCAACCATTCTGTTATGCACTGGAAAAATTTAAAACTTCTGGTTTTTCCCATAAACAGCAGCAAAATGGTTAAGCATACAAAAAACCTTTCTGAATAAAAAATGTGTATCTCACCCAACTATATAACTACTGTTAACAAATTTTTATATCTAATCATTTTACTGTTGTGCATGGGAAAATGTTAAAAATTTTCCCATGCATAGCAACAAAATAGTTAGGTATAGTTGGGCAAGATGCACATTTTTTTTTTTAGAATTTTTTTTTGAATATCCAACCATTTTGATGTTGTACAAGGGAAATTTTTTTAAACATTTTCCATACAGAGCATCAAAGTCATTGTGTATACAAAGTATGTCTAAAAAATGTACAACCTCTGAAAATTTCAAAAAGAAAAGTTTTAGAAAACTTTTTTAATGGTTAACCCCTGTGTGATAGTTAATTTTACCCCATTTCCAAACATTAATATTTTCTAAACTTTGAAGATAATTAATGGTATCTTATTTTGCAAACACTTACCTTTCTTAGGAACATAGGAAAAATAGAGACAGTTAGAAGCCACAAGGGCATATCGAGACTGTCCCAGTCCAAACAAATAATAACTATCAATACTAATACATGCACAAAAGACTAGGTCTGTCCTATCCCTAGTTATCAGTTTACTCATGCAAAGATAAAAAATAAAACTAAGGCCCAATTATACATGCAATATTCAATGAACCATCACCCACTACAAAAAATAAGCTGCCTATTAGGCTTAGTCATAGGTTGATCTAAAATAAATATACCCACCAATTTGGCTTCTAAGTCAAGTTATTCTATATAATACCTAAACTGTCCATATATCTATCTAGCCCCATTTTAAATTTGACAAGAGAATCACAATCAACAATCTCTTGTGGCAAGTCATTCCAAAAATTAACAACTCTATTACTGAAAGAGTTGAGTTGGATTTTTTTGTAATATGTTTTTTTTTTGGGGGGGGAGCACTTTGGAAACACAAATATTGGCCAAATCTTTAAAAAAAAAAAAAAAAAAAAAAAAAAGGGGGGCAAATTTTTTGAATTATAAGTTACCATTTAAATTTTATTCGAAACTTTGAAAGATAATAAATAAATACCAAAATGGAGTTTCAACTTTTGGTGGCAATTTTAAATTAACCACACTTTATAGTATAATGATATGCAACTTGCATGGACAGCTAGGTCCCCAAGATCATTTGCTCGACTGATACAACAAAAGCGATGGCCTTTTCATGTCTAGACCCAAGGGTACTATTGGTAATACTTTAGTATAGGGGGCCCGTTTTTTTTTTCCTTCTCAGCTTAACTACGAAAAGGAAATGATATAATTTTTTTTTTTATGGTTAATCAACGAACGGCAAACTATTTTGTAAAAATTAAAATTACTTAAAAATTAATATATATATATATATATATATATATATATATATATATATATATATATATATATATATATATATATATATATATATATATATATATATAGAGAGAGAGAGAGAGAGAGAGAGAGAGAGAGAGAGAGAGAGAGATAGGAATATTAGTGAAAATATTATGACCACTCACGGGTCGGGGGTACGGGGGGCTGAGCCCCCGTAGACAAACGTTCGTGTGCCATGCATTTGTAACTTCTATTATAATAATATGCATTATTGCAGTACAGCAATGACACCGTAAATGCATGACACACGATCATTTGTCTACGGGGGGCTCTGCCCCCGTACCCCCCGACCCGTGAGTGGTGGTCAATATTTTCACTTATATTACTATCTCTCTCTCTCTCTCTCTCTCTATCTATATATATATATATATATATATATATATATATATATATATATATATATATATATATATATATATATATATATATATATATATATATATATATATTATTTTTTTTTTAAGTGTTTTGGTAATTTTTTTTTAGTTTTTTCGATTAACCATAAAAAAAAAAAATTATATCATTTCCTTTTCGTAGTTAAGCTGAGAAGGAAAAAAAAAAAACGGGCCCCCTATACTAAAGTATTACCGTACTATTAATTGCAGTTGATAATTCCGTGAGTAAATTATTTTTGAAACGTACCTCACAAAAATATTGCAACTGTTTAATGCAATCAATCTAAGTTTCATTTTATAAATACTTGCAGACTTGAAATTTGATCACTTTCCAAGTTTGCACAGTAATTAAACAATAAACCACGATAAATATATATATTCACAGTAATGATATAGTATATAGAATGGTAATGACAACGACAAAAGGCGTCAAGAAGATGGCAAATCGACAATACTGCAAAACGCGCAAAAATTCATAAATGAACATTATTGGAACAAACATATAAACAAATTCACTTTGGTAATCACGCAGACTAAAATTAATAATGATAATCATATCTTAATAACTTTTTTAAAAAAATATTAAACAAATATATATTAAACAATTTAATTTTAGAAATAAAGTATTCCTAGAGTTAAATATATTTTAATCTCGTTAATTATGCTAAGAAATCCTAATTATTATAAGTTAAAAAGTAGCCTTTGCAAATTTACCTTTTTTTTTAAACACTTTAATTGTAGTTAAGAATTACGATCATTGAAAATACAGTATATAAAATTTTAAAATGCCATAAATTATAAGCTGTATATATATATATATATATATATATATATATATATATATATATATATATATATATATATATATATATATATATATATATATATATATATATATATATATATATATATATATATATATATATATATATATATATATGTATGTGTGTGTGTGTGTGTGTGTGTGTGTGTGTGTGTAAATAGTAATGGTAAAGGCTAGGCTGTTCTTTCAAAATTAGTGGGTTCATTGTGCGTTTATTCTGAATATGTACGTTCAAAAGCTTTCGGAGGGCATGTGCGTTCAATTATCTTTTAAAGTAAGTTCAAAATTAGCCCATCTTATTAATTTTTCCTATCATACAAAATATAAGTCTAAACAGTATTTTTAATGTGCGTTCATTTACCAGGTGTGCTTTCAAAGTTCGTACAAAATGAACGCCCATTGAAAGATCATTTTTTAGAGTGTATATATATATATATATATATATATATATATATATATATATATATATATATATATATATATATATATATATATATATATATATATATATATATATATATATATATACGGCAATTATTAAAGGAGGTAAGAATTTTTAAGTTCTAAAATCAGAATCTTTTATTTTGTTATATCAGTGAAAGAGGTGAAAATTTTAAATCAAAATCAGTAATAGTATATCTTAAAAGAGCATACAACGGAACGTTCTTAGCATTGATAGAGGATCAAGGGAAGAATTGGGAGAAAATATCATTCCCACCATAACTTTAGGAATCTTACCATACTTACCTCTTGTTTATTTCTCTCCCTATAAATATATTCATGTGTTTGGTAGTTCTGATAAGTTGTTTTGAAGATGAGAGATCTAAAATTATTTGCTATTTATCATCCGAATTACCATCTGAACGCCAAGTGAAGATCTCACAATTAAATTTTCAGGGAAGAATGTATAAGTATTTTCATTATTATAAAATTACTGTAGTAAAATTAATAATATGTATAATATTTTTGAGAAATGGATCCAAATATTTATATTTCAAAATTCGAATAACTATGTTCTTTAACTATTCTAAAGCAAGAAGACGTTTATAGTCACCAAGGATGTTTTACATCATCCTTCAAGCTAGAAAGTGGAAGATTGTATGATCGCCATTTTGGTACACAATTCTCAGATCATGAATTTTGACTATGAAAGTAACTCAAAGGACTTTAAAATGTTGAACTATGATAGGACAAGGAATTAAGAATAATATAATGTTAGTTAACGTCAGGCTAACCTTATTTGTTTTGAAGCGTGATTGTCAAATGCATAAAATTGTTAGAACATATTTTGTCTTATAATATCCAGGAAAAAAACATCACAGATCAAGAAGTTTAATTCGTTAATTAATTGCTTTAATTAATTAATTAAAACTTTACGGTATTTTCATTTGGAAAAAAATCTTACTTTAAGCTATCGTAAGGAAAATTGAAAAACATTTATCAAAAGGTTAAAAATTTACTCACTAGCTAATGTTCAAGGGTACAAAGATAACTAAGTATTTTCAGTGTTGCATAGCATTTTTTTTCTCCTCAATTATTTTAGGTTATGGATTTTAATTAGGATGTAATATGGGATTATAGTAGCATTTCTTTTTATAGAGAGAAAATTAATAATTTTATATGGGGGAAAAGGTAGATGGTGAATATAAGGCTATAGAAATGTCAGATAGAAAAATTTAAGTTTGCTGAACGAGGATTCGAAACCGAGACCTCTAAGATGGTAAGTCAAAGCTCTACCAACTGAGCCAGGACAGTTCAAAGTTTAACAAAACTGACCTGTTACCTTTGAGCCCGTGTGCAGTCGAGGGGATCCCTTGAGTTAGTCTGCGTGAATTGTATTTCATGAGACTTCTCATTGTGATCTCATTTTGAAAAATCTTAAATAATTTTAAAGTTTGTGAAAAAAAAGTGTGTTCTGAGAAGTCTATAGGAATTAAAAATATGTTTTGGAAAAACAATTTATTGAGAATGAAGTGAGATATGTAGCCTTAAATGTTTATCATGCGAGTTTTAAAAGGATTATTAGGCTTGGATTTTGAATTTTATGTGAGGAAAAGAATGAATTAAAGTGACTCAAATACCCATTTGTAGCATTTGTTTAGATTTTAATCTAGTTGTGCCAGTTGAAGTTTCAAAGTTGCATCTTACATCTACAAGGGTATATTTATGTATAGAAAAAAAGAATCTGTAACAGTACCTCAGAGATATTCAAACAAAGGTGGGTAAATGCAGTAAAGGTATTTAGCTCAAGAAGTAATAAGAGTGTAAAACACATAAGAGAAATTAAGACAGAAGTGACTCTGGTCTATTAAGCTGTGACTGTCCCAGTTTAAAAAAAAAAAAAAAAAAAAAAAAAAAAAAAAAAAAAAGGTTAACAACTATTTATTTTTAACGGCTTGATTTGGATTTAAATTTTCTCCGTGTATGAAATCATGCAGTTACGTTATTAGATAATATGTCAGTTAAGCTGAACATGCAAAACCAAATAATCTATACGAATATAACCCACAAGTTTGTCAGAATTACCAACAATAAAGTGTAAGATGTTCAGAATAAATCCTAAGTTTTTATATTAGGTATATTGGTTATGTCATAAAGTACAATAAAATAATGGACCTTAGACTGGAGGAAGTTAAGATAGGAAAATGTTGAAGAAGGTTCTAAAGGGAGAGAAAACGGAAGAGGTATTATTATTATTATTATTATTATTATTATTATTATTATTATTATTATTATTATTATTATTATTATTATTATTATTATTATTATTATTATATTTGACGTTTTATTGCAAATTTAACCTTTTAGGAAGACTTTCATTAAACGTACACTAAATACGAAGTATAATTATTTTATTTATTTATTAACGCATTTGTTGATTCGGAGAATATATTTGTTACAAGTGATCTAAATATCTGAACAAGAACTATTAAAAGCACAATATTTTAAGACTTTTTTTTTTCTTTTTCTTTTTTTTTCATTTTTTTTTTTTTTTTTTTTTTTTTTTTTTTATTTATATATATATATATATATATATATATATATATATATATATATATATATATATATATATATATATATATATATATATATATATATATATATATATATATATATATATAATTCGTTGAGAGAATCTTAACGTTTAGCATTTGGAAGAGGAAAGAAGGAGGCGTGTGTGTTGTTGATTTAAGTAGATTAAAAAGTTTGTAAGTCTTTTGCTTTAAGGGCATCGAGAAGAATTATTCTAAGGAAAGATGAATTACTATCACGAATAGTTACGGTTATCTATTTCTTTTTATATATTTATTTTTTTTTATCAAGAAATATTGATTTTTTTTTTTAATTAATTTTTAAATTTTTTTTTTGTTAATTTGAGTTAGATTTGATACATCCTAAAAATGAAATACATTTTTGGGTGGGAAATTTTGAAATTAATTTTGTATTTGTTTGCAGTTACTTTTCAGTTATTTATTTGTTTTTATCTGTTTTTATAGTTAATATATTTTAAATAAGTGAAACCAATTTATTTTATCACGCGTGTATTTGCGGGGGCGTGCGTGTGCGCGTATATTCTGGTAGAAGGAAGAATTAAATTGTTTTTTCCTTATTCTTTATTCAAATGTGTAAATACATGTAATTTTAATATATTGTATAATACAGAGTGTCCCACTCGCTCTCGTCCCTAGATATGCGCTTATAGATATGAAAGTAGTGATCGTACGTTAACAAAATTTGTCACGAACAAACCTTGGTTTGTGAGAATCGTGCTGACATCACAAGTGTTAGAAGTGATCGCCATTAGTTAGCATCAAGGCATGTCTGTACAAGCTTTTCCATGATACAGAAGGTTGACGCCAACATATTTTGGATCAAAGCGTCAGTTGCCTTCTAATTGATGTCTCAGTTACATGAGAGTACGTGGCTTGTTGCGATTCACCTTCCCTTTCAGTATGCATAATAAGAAGAAATCAGACGGGTTAACATCAGGCGACCTTAGTGATCAAGGTCCCTTAGAAATGACCAGATCTTCAAAGAATGATTCAATTTCGACACATGCTGCCACTGGACGTGTGTTGAAAATAACTAGTGTGATGTTCCTCGTTATCTAGATCAGTGGTCAGTAGTAAGGTTGCACTTTGTGCAGATTTAGTACTTTCAAAAATCTGGCAACCTGTCCTTAACGGTCTTTTCTGCATTTGCGTGCAATCCTGCATTCTCAAGGACCTTCCTGACATTTTCTTTGTCGGTTCATGCACCCCCGGCCCCTCAGATTCGAGCCAATTCCAGCCGGATTGAACCGCAAAGAAAATGGTCAGGAAAGAGAGTGAAGTGAACGCAGCGATTTTGCAAACTCAGGCAACTTCCTGATACCATTTTTGGGGTTCACGGGGCCCCGCGGGTGCCCTTCCCCAGACTTGAGGCCAATTTCAATGGGTTGAACTCCCCAAAAAACGTATCAGGAAAGAGCGTGAGGTCAATTTGAGCGGAGTGATTTGCATTGCACATCAAAATCGCACGTTTTGGCTTAGGTTGCACAGCATTTTTCGAAAAGTTGCACACACACACACACACACACACACACACACACACACACATAAATATATATATATATATATATATATATATATATATATATATATTATATATATATATATATATATATATATATATATATATATATATATATATATATAAAATATAGTATTGGGGGTACAGCTTATAATTATTTTGGTCTTAGGGGTACGCGATCAAAAAAGTTTGGAGATCACTGATCTAGATTTACGAACTTAATGAAAATGTTCATATTTAAATTTTTATTAAGTTATGACCAGTACTTTGAAATCTATAAGCTTATATCTGGGGCTGAGAGTGTGTGGGATACCCTGTAGTTTCATCAGAACGTTGATTTTAAAAATTCTAGTGTGTAAGAACATGAAGAGACATGCAAAACTTTACTACTTTAAATTTGGATCTCTTAAATTGTGATTCAGAAAAAACATTCCATCTTTTTTCCAGAAGTTTCTGGAGATCAATCAGCCAATCACAGTTTTCTCAATGTTTTTATTTTCTTTTTATTCAAAATGAGCTTTTATGAAATGAACTTAATTGGAACGAACTTCTGTTGACGACTGTACATTTGGCATCCACTACTAAACAGCCCTCTCTCTCGTACAAGAATGAAAAGCAGAGTGATAAAATATAAGTAAATTTATCGGCATAATAATCGGCAGAAAATTGACGATGACGATTGAGAAAAATATGCCGATTTTGTCGACGACGATTAATGGTACCTTCTCTATATATATATATATATATATATATATATATATATATATATATATATATATATATATATATATATATATATATATATATATATATATATATATATATATATATATATAGTGAGAAAGAGATGAATCATCTACGAGTTTTTTTTTCTTTTTTTTTGTTTTGTTAAAGTTACTGCATTTGCATTACGAAATACAGAGTTAATCCTTACGTCAATTATCGGTTAGTTAATAATAATTGGATTTGCCGCTTCTGTTATTTCTCCTTCGTCATCCGTCCAATTTATTAGGAATTGAGAACAAGTTTGGTTCTTTCTTCAACAGTTTATGCCCTCTCGGGAAGAAGTACTTTTACTGATTATGATAACGTCGATTTTTTTTTTTAAACCGTGAGATTGGTTTTAATATTGTTTATTTTTTTTTTAAGCTGCATTTGCTCTACACAATAGTGTTATTTAGTTTAATGCACATTGGCTGTGTAATTTTTAGTTTGTGTTCGCTTTTTTTTTATTGATTGATCAAGGTCCCTGTTAAGACATTTTTGGGTTGTAAAAGTATGTATTTGTAGTTGTTATATGTTCGAATATACGAACGCACCATACGGTCGATTGGTGGTCGTGATGTACTTAACGATAGACAGTGGACAGAGATAACCACATTATTTCTACCTAACCACTTGATTAATAAACACTTCAGCCTGAGAATATAGAGAGGTTTGTGTTCATGTGGGGGGAGGTGTTTTCAGCAACCACCCAACTCTCCCTGTACAGACGTTGTCGTTGACCTAGAGTGAGAGTTGACATACTGGAAAGAGGCGCAACACTGATATGCGATAGAGATGATGAATGTTGACCAAGATAAATATATCAAAGTGTGTGTGTGTGCGCGCGCGCGTGAACGCGTGAACGCGTGCGTGTGTGTGATATATATATATATATATATATATATATATATATATATATATATATATATATATATATATATATATATATATATATATATATATATATATATATATATATATATATATATATATATTAGGGACAAATTTCATTACAAGAAGTCGAGATCCTATGTTCGATAAATTAATGGAGTTCATACGTAAATATAAACAACTAAGTAAATAAAATATAATATTGCATTGATTTTTTTTTTTTTTTAAGTTCACCAACCCTAACCAGAAGAGTGGAGGAACCAGAGCATCCCCAAATGTGAGAACAGTACTCCATGTAAGTGTGAAAAAGACCCTTGTATAATTGGAGTAACTGCTCGGAAGAAAAAAAATCACGCAACCTTTATAGTACTCCCAGCTTCTTAGAGGCAGCCTGAGAATTTGGTGCGCTTCATAAAATTGACTTAGAAAAGGCAAGCGCTCTTTACTTTTTTTATGGAGGTTGCAATATTGGATATAGTGCCATTATATGAGAGAATTTCGCAAGAAGATTTATTACATTTGAATATAAAGCCTGGGTATAATTAATCATCATATGATTGTAATGGGATTCTCTTGCACTTGCACATACAGGATTAAATTAATTGGATTCCATCTGAGTGAGAAAGATTTATTAAAGGTCAGTCGAACTGGTTTAAATAAGTAATGCGCCTATGCTAAATTGCATGCTTATTTTCAATAGTCAGCCTAACTCGATATATTTGACATTCAAAGATGGATGTTATTACGAAACTTGGTTTTGTGTTCAATTCTTTCTTGACCCTCATCCAAGAGTAGCAAAGAGTAGAAGATTGAATGGGGGGAGGGAAAGCTATCCAA
>SEYY01001201.1:61996-64496 GCA_009176605.1 Armadillidium nasatum
AAAAATAAAAAAACAGTTTTATTATTTTTTAAAAAAAATAAAAATCAAAAAAATCAAAAAAATCAAAAAAATCATGATTTTTTCATAAAAAAATCAATTGATTTAATCAACTGATTAAATCAATTTGATTTAATCAATGCCAACCCTGCCGTATTTAGTAACTCCTCTAATCTTAATCAGAGATATATATATATATATATATATATATATATATATATATATATATATATATATATATATATATATATATATTATATATATATATATATATATATATATATATATATATATATATATATTTGTCAAAGTATAATATGCAAAGAAATGCAGTGCTATGAAAGTCTGGATAACGGTACTGTGAGAGTTTTAATAACGATGACGTAATTTCAAATTTCAGTCTTTGTGATTGGTCAGTTGATTTAATTCTTCCAACTTTCATTGGAGAGCTTCGAAATAAGGTGACGTCATTTTCAGGTTTCTTCGTTTATTTGAATTTTGAAGTAACAACCGATGTCATAATTTATGGCAGGCAAATCTGCTATTCGATTTTTCATTACTTATCATTTATGTACTTTGGTTTAATGGAGTTATTTCAGTGTAGTTGTTTCAGGTTGTGTTTATATATATATATATATATATATATATATATATATATATATATATATAATATATATATAATATATATATATATATATATATATATATATATTGTAAGAATATCGCGCAACTTTGAATATCCAAACAGAAAAAAAATAAATTACAATATAGTTAAATTAAATTAAAGACGAAAATTTAATACTTTTCACCCACCGTTGGTTATATCCACTGATGAGGGTAGCTTCTGATTGATGATTCGATCAATTCGTCCGGTTCGCCTTTGAGTGATGGACGATGTCGGGACTCGAACTGCTGTTGAGTAATGTTGCTATCTTCGTTCGCGAAAAGATGACTTCCAGTGTTCCGCGAGTGCTATTTGGATTACATAAAGAGCAAATGCAACGAGCACACAACAAGAACTTTTTCAGTAATTCAAGGTTAAAGAAAACATTGAGAATTGGTAAAGGTGTTTTATTTATAACCAGTATTAGATGATGATGATGACGAAAATAAACTCTTGACAACAAGGTCAGAACTTAGAGAAAGGTTTAGGAAAGAGCTGAACAGATTAGAGCTCTGGTTCAGAACTGACAGGAATGTTATTGACGAGTTAATTGTCAATAATGTCAATTTTTATGATGGAGGAACTTTACGGAACATAAGTATGTAAGTACTTGAGAATCTTTGAGAAGATGTTGATTATGGTTGAAGTAGTTCCGGCCTCGGAACTGTAAAAATTATATAAAATTTTTTTTTATTATTATTTACTTTTCGTTAAATAGATGTTGTAAATATTTTTGTGTATAAAAAAAATAATCTGATAAAACTTACGTGAAACAAGTAGTTGATGTTGTTTCACTTTTCTTAACAGTTTCAGAATTGTAAATAGTTAGATCTTATTGATATGTTGACAATACTTTTTTTTGGTTTTATATATAAGACTTATTTAAATATAATGTTGATACTTTGTAAAAAAATTCCAAGTATAAACAAAGTTAACCTAGAAGAGATAAGATATAAGAAGATTAAAAGCAGAAACCATAAATGATAATACTCATCTTTTGATAATAGTCCAATCATTCTTGAGCTTTCATTATTTCTTCAATTGGTTTACGAATTTCCAATATTGAGAACAAATATTAAGATCTTCATCGAGAATCTTCCATGACATCGACCTGTTAAAAATATTAGCATTAGAAATATGCTCACAATATATTTTAAATTTGTAATTTTTTTCTTTAATAAATATTCTAATATTGTCATTTCATTTCATTTTTTTTTTAAACAATAACTGAACAAAATAATGACATACGCACATCCAAAACAACTATATATATATATATATATATATATATATATATATATATATATATATATATATATATATATATATAGAACCGACCGGGGCCCCGGCCCCGGCCCCGGCCAAACCCGGCCATTTTTACTGACCCCGGCCCCGGCCCCGGCCCCGGCTAAAAATCAGGGAAAACCGGGGTTGCCGGCCGGGGTTAAAATGGCAAATTATACAAAAAAAAAATTTTCTTTTTTTTATTTTCAGCCGATTCTGCTGAAACTTTCAGTGTATATAGATTTTTTACCGGTAAGAAAAGTCCATTTCTAGCGTTTTTTCCGAGTCTATTACGGTTTAAAAAAAATTTTTTTTTTTGTGGAAATTTTACCCTTTTTCAATAGAATGGCGGTGCCAAACCACTTTTTAGAATGAGCTGAAAGTTGGACTATTTATTCAAAATTATATGGGCTACAAAAGTCTCTAATAGACTTTTGTTCCCAGAGTTATAGAAAAATGTTATAAGCCAAAAACTGACCAACTATAGAAAAAAAAATTTTTTTGAACTAAAAAAATCCACCTTTTCAGACAAAATCTTTTTTAAAAAAAATACAA
>SEYY01001201.1:69496-74496 GCA_009176605.1 Armadillidium nasatum
ATATATAACAAGAGGTTTAAAAAACACTAAACACACTCATGCTCTAGGAGTATATTAAACGCGACAAAACCACTTGATAAAACAATAAATAGTAAAAAGTTAAGAC
Organism: Armadillidium nasatum; assembly: GCA_009176605.1. Classification (NCBI taxonomy): domain Eukaryota; kingdom Metazoa; phylum Arthropoda; class Malacostraca; order Isopoda; family Armadillidiidae; genus Armadillidium; species Armadillidium nasatum. The sequence goes on from SEYY01001201.1 coordinate 69,603, forward strand.
GCTTTAAGAAATAGGTAAAAAAGAAAGAAAACAGTAGATGAATTAAAACAACACGTAACGTTTCGGAGCTAAATACCGGCTCTCTCTTTCAGTCGTGAATGAAGAAAAAGAATGACAAGAATTCAAAGCACATTGACAAACTGAAAGTAGAAAAAAAGGACAACTTTAATTCTTCCCCTGGTTTGTTTGATTTGGATGACATGACATACAATTTTTTGAAGTCTATTGTGATATTTTGAAAGGTCGTCGGAATATCCGTTGAACTGCAGAGTGAAGTCGAACGGTGGTGTTTTGATATATTTTAGGGATGCTGTACTTGTATTTTTGAGGGAGTTTGTGTGTATATATATATATATATATATATATATATATATATATATATATATATATATATATATATATATATATATATATATATATATATATATATATATATATATATATATATATATATATATATATAATGTTTCTGTGAGTGTATTTGTTTGTATATATGGTATTCAGATGCTTGATGGATTTTGTTTGTTTTTATATATGAACGCCCTTTTCTTCTATTATGAGTTTGTCTCTGTTTCTTTGGATTGTTGTAATTTTTCTTCATTTACTTCAAAAAGAGGGAGCCAATACGCCATTCCGAAACGTTACGTGTTGTTTTAAATCTTTTATTTTTTTCTTTTGAACCCATTTGTTTAAGCGCCTTAACTTTTTATTGTTTTATCAAGTGGTTTTGCCGAGTTATATATATTATATATATATATATATATATATATATATATATATATATATATATATATATATATATATATATATATATATATATATATATATATATATATATATATGCGGCTCCGTAGCTCAGTCGATCGAGCACTTGTGATAGCAATCGAGAGGTCCAGAGTTCGAGGCCTGGCCGGAGCTGGAAATGTGAGCGATTTCTCCTTGCGCATAGCTCCGGATGACTCAGTCGTTAAACGAGTACATCAGTGGAGTGCTCTTGCCACTGATGGGAATAATCTCCGGCATCCGCGATAGGCCTGGCTCAGCCAGCGGTATCCGCCGTGGGCCCTTGAAACCCAGGGATCTTCCTCGAAAGATCCCACTGACAGGAATTAGTCCTACCTGGGGGAAGGTGATTATTATTTTTATGATATAAATATATATATAATATTTTAATTTTTAATAATTTACATTAGTACAGTATATCTTTCAATGTGAATTTTAAATTTGGCAATACCTTCAATTAACTAAACAATCACTGTCTCGTCCTCTCAAAAGTAAGCCTTTTTTACCATTACTACGTTTCAAATAACTCAATTTTCCTGCATATTCTTCATTTTCTATTTTTCGAAGAACTATTATTTTCTTTGTCTACCCAATGACAAAAATAATTTTTTTCTCTTCCTATTTTTCTGTCGCCTACCTTTCATACTTCTTACTGTGCATCTTTTTTATCCTATTGATAAATGAAATTAATTTATTTGTATGGCGGAATTAATATTAGGAATGTAGGGTAAACATTTTGTTCAATCAAGTTATTTTTAATCTTAAAACGTTGGTTTTCGTATAAACCTTCCAAAAACTAGTACTTTCTTATATATATATATATATATATATATATATATATATATATATATATATATATATATATATATATATATATATATATATATATATATATATATATATATATATATATATTTTTTTTTTTTTTTTTTTTTTTTTTTTTTTTTTTTTTTTTTTTTTTTTTTTTTTTTTTTTTTTTTTTTTTTTGGGTGGGAATACTTTAAAAATAAAAAACAAAGTTTTCTTCGAATTTGCACTTTAATTACGTAGCTTCATTTTTCAACATAGTCGACAGATAACTGAATACACTTCTGCCAACGATGGACATATGTTGTGAAGTCGTCACGGAAGAATTCAACCTTCTGCTTCAGCAACTAACCCTGATCGTTCTATGAATTCCCTCATCGAGGTCGCATTGATTTACACGAAGTCTTTACTTTATTTTAGGGAAAAAATAAGAACCACACCGCGCCAAGTTTCATCTGCAGTTACATTATTGGAGAAGAAAGCTTCACTTTCATTCTCAGAACGCGACAAAAGTTGCTGGAAAATTTCGAGTTTTCATTTCAGGCGGGAACATGTGTGGAACCCACCGAGGACAAATCTTCGCGTATCAAGCAAAACAAGAATATAACACTTTCTGTTGTGAAATTCCGCCTTTGTTAGCAATTTCTCTCTGAGCGATGCACTGGTTTTCACAAATCGGTTCCTCTTCTCGTTTTTGGTAGAAATCTTTGGTTGCTGAAAGAAGTCATCCAACTTTTTGTTTGTATCACAGTTCCAGTGTTCCAGCTTCGTCTTCTTTACATATATTGACCTAGCGCTAACATCAACACATCTATTACCAAAATGATTTGCGTTCTTCGATGAATTTCCACTGGATCAACATCTGCATTCAAAATAAAACATGATAGTACGTTGCTTAAAAAGTAGTAACGAGCTTCCTTCACAGATTTACAGGGTTCCATTCATGCTACAATAACGAACAACCTCACCGTGAAAGCTCGTTGTTAACTGAAATTTAAAAGGGGACGTTGCATAATGTATTTTAACGTATTTCGTTCCAGTGCTGCCAAACGCTAATGAGTTATGAACATGGAATATTACTGTTCATATATATATATATATATATATATATATATATATATATATATATATATATATATATATATATATATATATATATATATATATATATATATATATATATATATATATATATATATATATATATATATATATATATATATTTAACATTAAACAGATTTAATCACTATATTCACTTATTTTTTTGGATATTAAATTTTAATTGAAAACCTTTTTTTATTTTTATTTCTTTAAAAACGTAAAAATAAATAAGTAAATAAAAAATGATTAATATTTTGTATTTTTTTATATATAAACAAATTGAAGGAAAATTTGGCTTCTCTGAATGCGCGTTCTCCACTCGCCCATTTTCAAAGGATATAAATTTAAATCGTCTCTGCAATTACCTTTTAACTCCATTGTGGTATTACTTTAATATATTACCTAACATTAAAGAACCTCCATTTAATTTATGTATTTATTTTTATTTTATTTTGTTTGTCTATTTTTTTTGTGTACTTTCTATACATTCGAGTATAAAGTTTTTAAATTAATTTATAAATTATTATTGAAGTGAAGCAGGAAACTAATATATTTATATACCGTATACGATATATATATATATATATATATATATATATATATATATATATATATATATATATATATATATATATATATATATATATATATATATATATATATATATATATTATTAACTGCTAGTGATGTTATAATTTCGAGGAATCGAACCCGGGCCCAAAAGATGGAAGTCCGTTGTGTTGACCACTACTCCACTGATGGTTCAAAAGGAAATAATCCAGAACTTCTACTGACATATCTCGCCTAGTGAAGTGTCCCTTCAATATATATAAGACAAAGTCAACTGTTTGATGCAGCTCTGTTGAAACTGTGACCCAGTGAGTTGCATGAAACTCTCGATATCTGTTTATAAAGCTTTATAAATCTACTTTATTTAAAAATAAATCAAACTTGAAAATTCATATAGAAATAATATAAAGATGTTGAGGATGTGGCCTGTAACAGCATTAAAATTTCAGAAAGAAGTTGGATAATTTTGGTCTTGGATCTGGAGTCGACTACAGCACGCAACCATAATAAATGCTATGGACCTACATGAAAGGCTTAAATGCAATAAATGTACCTTTTTCACATGTAATGAGATCAAAATTTTAATTAGATACATCACAAATACCTAAACTCGTATTAAATCCACCTCTCACTCATTTCTTATATCTCTATACACTTACAAATTCTAGACCCTTAACAAAGAGTGTCTGATCTTTTTCCTAACGTTCTAATACCGCTAATTAAAAGACGCATCCTCCAACTTAGCAACAATGAAGAAGTTCTCACGTTCCCAAGGGGAACATAACTCTTCTGAATTTACTTAGCAATATTTTTGAAAAAAAAAAATATAAAAACAAAAAAAAAAAATTCCATATTCATTTTTAATCAATTTAAAGGTTCCCCTCAGTACACTTTTAAGTCTCGATTACACTGGGCAAGTTTACTAGCAGCGAGTAAACTCGCCCAGTGTAATATACCTCAGTGAGTAAGTTAGATAACTCGCTACTCGCTGCTAAAAAGTTGAGGACCCAGATACTTTACAATCTACTAGCTGGCTTGTAAACTCGCTTAATATAATCGACGACATGCTCACAAGACTACCAAGATGTACAAATAATGAAAACATTGAATAAACACTGTGAATGAAGAGACTAAACTTCTATAGCAAAGAATATTTTTCAGATATTTCCAAAAATTTAATAAAATTGCTCTTCCACTTGGACGCATAATACAAATTTTAAATAGGCTTACCAAGAGGTGGAAACGAAGAATATACGTTATATGAGGATAGATGACTCAGTTTAGCGAGTAGCGAGTTTACTAACCCATTGTAATCAACTCGCACACTCGCCGGCTTGTAAACTCACCCAGTGTAAGCGAACCTTTACTTTCATAACACCTAATTTACACATGTAATATATATATATATATATATATATATATATATATATATTATATATATATATATATATATATATATATATATATATATATATATATATATATATATATATATATATATATATATATATATATATATATATATATATATATATATATATATATATATATATATATATATATATATATATATATTATATATATATATATATATATATATATATATATATATATATATATATATATATATATA
>SEYY01001201.1:76996-79496 GCA_009176605.1 Armadillidium nasatum
GTGCATTGAGTAACAGACTACAAAAACATCAAACCATTCGTTTCTTGGCATAGAAATGATTAGCTCGAATTTTAATGTCCGTTGGTAGGCAAGATTTATAATAAATACGCTTTTAGTAGCATAGGCAAATTTCTATATCTCTTCTATGTAGAAAAATACGTTTTTGTCACATAATAATAATAATAAACTTTATTTATATATTATATAAAAAAATTGGGGTAGGAAATTGCGTCGCTCTTTTGCGTTATAATTGTTATGAAAAAAAAAATGTTTGACAAAAAATCTCATGTGATTTTTTTAAAAGTTTTATTTATTTATTTATTTATTTTTTTAAATTATTAGTAAATGGATATGTCTGCTGCGCGATTGCCTACGTTCACACGCAACTTGAGAACTTGCATTCTCGCCTTTGATTAACTCTATTTTGATCTATACGTAATCTTAATTCTATCTCCTTATAGATAAATACCCTGGGATTTATTAATGCCTTTGATCACTTTCAGTGAGTTGACAAAGAGGTCACGTGATGCAGAATGAATATTGATGAGAGAAGGTTCTTTGAGTTGACATTTTCATAATTTAGATGAAAGTTAAAATACTTTTTAAAATGTTTTTGTCTGTTGACACACTTTTACGAATTGACAAACTTTTACTTGTTATTGAGATGTTTTTGGTTAACTTGAATGTTCATTTATTAAAATTGCATATGAGGCAAAGAAAAGAAATGTTCAATATATATATATATATATATATATATATATATATATATATATATATATATATATATATATATATATATATATATATATATATATATATATATATATATATATATATATATATATATATATATATATATATCCGCATCCGCATCCGCATTCCGCATCCGCACAAAAATCAACATCCGCATCCGCATCCGCATTTTCGAAAATTCAATATCCGCATCCGCATCCGCATCCGCACTTTCGGAAATTCAACATCCGCATCCGCATCCGCATCCGCACTTTCAAAAATTCAACATCCGCATCCGCATCCGCATCCGCACTTCTCCAAAATTCGACATCCGCATCCGCATCCGCATCCGCAAATTAGAAAATATGACATCCGATCCATCACTAATATATATATATATATATATATATATATATATATAATATATATATATATATATATATATATATATATATATATATATATATATATATATATATATATATATATATATATATATATATATATATATATATATATGCGAATTGTAGATCAAGAGTGAGGGTGAAGAGAGAACTATCGGATTGGTTTAGCATAGGAGTGGGATTGAGACAGGGGTTTGTAATATCTCCATGTTATTTAATCTATTGATGAATGGTTTACTTAGAAAAATGGAGAGAGAAGGGAAGAGTATTACGTTGAGAAATATGGAGGGTGAATGTGAAGTGAATGTTTTACTTTTTGCAGATGATGCGGCATGTGTTGGTGGCAGAATCTGGAGAAAAGATGAGAATACTTGTGAGAGAGTTTGAAGGGAAATGTGCAAACACGAGATTGAAATTCAATCCAGCGAAGAATAAAGTTATGAGGATTGGAGGTGGGGATGAGGAAATGTGGAGGGAGGAATTGGTTTGTAGAAGTGTGAGAATGGAAACTTGAGGAGGTGAATGAATTCAAATATCTAGTAATGTTGGGTGGAAGGTAAGGGTGGGACGGAAAAAGGAATAAAGAACAGAGTGGTAGAAGGAATGAAAGTATTGGGGGGCCTAAGAAAAGTATGGAAGAAAGGAAAAATTTCGAAAGAAATAAAGATAAGAATGTTTGAATGTATGTGTTCAACCTTCTGTATTGTATGTGTGTGAAACATAGACGATAAGTGCTCGGTCGAGAAAAAGTTTCAATGTCTTTGAGATGAAAGATTTGAGAGCGATTTATATAAATTGAGAAGGATTGATAGGATTAGAAATGAAAGAATAAGGGAGATGTGTAAATGGAAGAAGGGTGTAATTGATAGAGAGGAGGATTAGGATGTGCTAAAATGGTTTGGACATATGTGAAGAATGAAAGAGAACAGAATGGTTGGCAAGGTACGTAGATCCGATGTGTAGATAGGGGAAGGGTAGGGGGAGGGGAAGGCCGAAGTGGAGATGGATGGATGGAGTGAGAGTGATTTTGATGGAAGGAATTTGAGTTTAGACGAGGGTAGAAGATTTGTGGAGACAGAGATGGAGGGAGGTGGTGAAAGCGTTGAAAGGTAAGAATAGTTATGTTTGTAAGGGAATTGTGGCGGGCACCACCTCACGAAAGTGGGAAAGGTGATAGTGAAATATATATATATATATAATATATATAATATATATATATATATATATATATATATATATATATATATATATATATATATATATATATATATATATATATAATATATATAATTACATCCGCATCCGCATCCGCATCCTCATCAAAATTAACATCCGCATCCGCATCCGCATCCTCATCAAAATTA
>SEYY01001201.1:94496-96996 GCA_009176605.1 Armadillidium nasatum
AGAAATGGAACGGTAGTTGGAGGGTTGAGAGGAGTTCCCAATTTTCTACATAGACTGAATGAGAGCACCTATTCAGCAAGAAGGGAAGGTTGAAGTAGAAAGACAAAGAAAATAATTTAACAAGGCAGAGTGCAAACTCAAAAACAAAAGTTCTGAGAACCACAGGAGGGATGCCATCAGGACCATACGCTTTCTTAGTGTTAATCTTAGAGATAGCAGAAATGACATTTTCAAAAGAAATTGCAATTTTAGGACATAATTGAGCTGAGGAGGTTGGAGGAGGAGACATAGTTCCGAAATCGTCTAAAGTTGAGTTAGCGGCAAAAGATTGAGCGAAGAATTCAACTTTAAAAGACGGTAAAAGGCAATTGTGCCGTCAGAAGATACAAGGGGAGGGAAAGAGAATGAAACAAAGTTAGAGTTGACATTTTTTGCAAAATGCCAGAAAAAATGTGAAGAAGAACCAAAAAGACTACTGCATTTCCTATGTATAAATGAGTATTCAGTGTTATAAAAAATATATTTTGAACGATTCCAGGATGAAATATAAATTGAATGAGTTTCTGAAGTTAGAAAGCTACGGTAATTTCAAATGGCAGCATCTCTACGGCGAAAAGCACGAAAACAAGTAGAGTTAAACCTAAGTTTGTAAGGTTTAGTAATAAGGAAAGATATAATGGAAGTGTACGCCTCCATGCCATAGAGAATCACCTTGGTTATACGTTTTGCACACTCCGAGGAACCCCTCCTACGGAAGCAATAATCATTCCACGGGAATTCAAAGAAGTGCAACCGCAAGTCCAACCAGCTTGTGGCACCGAAATGTTACAGTCGTTTCCTACCAATAGCTGGGGTCTTTCTTGCAGAATACTTGAAAAGATAAAAGACGATACTGAGATAAGGTGATTGGAGAAGTCCAGTATAAGGAGAGGGAATAAAAGTTTTAAAAAAGGGTCGTGAATGTTGAGTTAATCTTCAAGTTTATCAGAGATACATGAGTAGGGAGCTGCACCAACTGCTCAAGGACATTTTGGATGGAGAATTGGAAAGCTGTTTCATGAGAATTATAATGAAGCCATTATCGGTGTTGAACAGTGAAATCACTTATGCTGATGATTTCTTTTAAAGGAGAAGAAGAGAGATTGTTGTTTATTTAGGACTCAGTAGAATTAAGAGAAATAAACAGAACAAATGAATTCGGAACACTCCAAATTAGAGACAAGAGAGCAAACAAAATTGTTGCGCACTTATGCACAACAACCGCATTTGACTGAAAATTGATGATAGAAACAATAAAGAGTCCTGAAACAGAATGCTCAAGCACCTGAGTTTCAGTCAAGAATACAGAAGAGAGGTGGTGTTTAGCAAAGTGGAAATGTTGCAAAAATTAATGAAGGAAATAGGTCGTGCACCATGACATGTCGGCTGCAAAGTCTTGGTGGCATCACCCATATGTATCATCGGAGGATACAAACTCCCAAGTGGTGATGTGGAAGGGGTGAATGAGGGGTTATTTTTGGAAGCCGCCCCTCTAGATTTTTCCGAGGCTACTGTTGTGGATGTCATCGTAAGTTTTTATAATTTTACAAAAAGGATGAGTTGTCTGTAATAGCAAAGAAAAAAAGAAAGAAAAAGTGTGTGAAAAAAGAGCCTTCTTCTTGTAGAAGAATGTGGAGATGAGCGATATATATATATATATATATATATATATATATATATATATATATATATATATATATATATATATATATATATATATATATATATATATATATATATATATATATATATATATATATATATAACGTGGATGTGGGATAGAATCCATTTCGATAGATCTAAAATTTCATATTTCAGTAGATTTGTTTACAATTTGACTTCAAAATAGCTAGATATTACGAATAGCAGAAAACCAAAAGTTTTTGATAAATGAATATATTTCAATCTTGTTTCAACCTTCATGAAATCGATAAACAAAACAAAACAAAAAAATCTTATCGGTATCCGTAAATTCTAGAGTTATCGTATCGGTACTCGGTATCGGGTGGTTTAACGTTACTGGTATCGGTATCTGTTAAAAAATATTTATTGCTCCATCCCTATATATATATATATATATATATATATATATATATATATATATATATATATATATATATATATATATATATATATATATATATATATTATTATTATTATTATATTATATTATTATTATTATTATTATTATTATTATTATTATTATTATTATTATTATTATTATTATTATTATTATTATTATTATTATTATTATTATTATTATTATTATTTCAAACAAAGAATAGAATAACGCATGAATGACGTTTTTACTCATTATGAACAAGGGTTTATGAACTATGCAAAGAGTTCTTTGATTACTAAATGGGTATTTCGTTTTACCTGCATTTATTTTTCTGTTGTCAAATAAGTGTACAGTATATCATTGGTGGTGAATGTTTGTCTCTAAGTGTACAGTGTATCA
>SEYY01001201.1:99496-101996 GCA_009176605.1 Armadillidium nasatum
CCAGTGCTTTTTTTTTATATTAAGTAATAAGGCGCCGTTACACCCGCATAGGAAAAAGGCTAAGTCAGGTGTATTTCAACCCCGAAATTAGATAGATTAGATGTCTTTTCAGGAAAATGTTCAAAATTCTTATGACATCGTGTACGAAATGTTGACGCATTTTTTAATAATTTACTTTTTTGAACGTAGCATATGGAATTTGCGTTACCATGACAACGCTCGTGTTAATTTTTTTTTTCATTTTTAAATATGTCCTTTGAGAGTGAATGGCTAAATGAAAATTGCTCTTTCGACCTCTTTCTTATCTTGCTGATGATAAGCAGCAGCAACGTTTTATGAGACTTCCCTTTTATAGGCTCCTAAAAAAATTAAAAAAACTGATAATATAATATATATATATATATATATATATATATATATATATATATATATATATATATATATATATATATATATATATATATATATATATATATATATATATATATATATATATATATATATATATATATATATATATATATATATATATATATATATATATATATATATATATATATATATATATATATATATATATATATATATATATATATATATATATATATATATATATATATATATATATATATATATATATATATATATATATATATATATATATATATATAATGAGGCACAATGTTGAGGGAAACTTCGGATCGATAGAGAACCCCATTTTTTCCCCTTCGAATTTGCTTAGTGTAAAATAAATCGATGATAAGGGAGAGTAGGAAGAGGAGAGAGAGAGAGGGAGGGAGGGAGAAGGGGAGATAAAAGAGGGATATGAGGGGTAAAATTGAGGAAAGGATACTAAGTTTTAGGCCTTTCTGACGATTTTTTTTCTTTTCATCCCAGAAAGAATGAATTCTTGCTACTCGCCTTTTCACTCGAATTTTTTTTTTTTATCTGGTGAGCTTTGGAAACTTTTTCAAATAAAGTTTTACTCCTTAATTATATATTATTATTATTATTATTATTATTATTATTATTATTATTATTATTATTAATTATAATACTGATTAAGGCGATATTTAATTTCCACGGTCAAAGCTAATTTCCCTGAAACTTGCTATGAAATGCTTGGAATTACTACGAGGTCTTCAAATATTAATTTTTTAACATTTTGTCTACTCCCTCCAACCGATTCTCATCAAACTTATGAGAAATGTTTGAAAGGAAAGAAAATGGTCCAGAAAAAAAGTTATGACATCTCCTAATTTGTTTTTTTTAACATGTAAAATTAAATCTTACTCTGATTTTTTTTTCCTTTTTCATTTTTAATAGACTTTTATTATTGAACAAATATTTTATTATCTTTCATCACACGGGTAGGGCGGAGCGGTACGGTACGTGGTGTCTACCGTAAACAACTTGTGTGCCATGCATTTATCATTTCTCGAGTATTGTTTTACGTTTCTCATTCTATAAAACTCATTCCAACTTTCCCTAAAAGTTTCACGAAAATCGGCCTGGACAGTGGAAATTCAGTCTTCCGTAATAATATTAATACTAACTGTTAATAATAATCATTAATAATAACTAATTAAATGGTAAAGATTAGTTCATAATTATTTAAGGAAAATGATGATTCGAACAGTTCAACTAGTATGTTGATTCGCAAAATAAAATTAATTAGAATATAAAGAACGTATATATATATATATATATATATATATATATATATATATATATATATATATATATATATATATATATATATATATATATATATATATATATATATATATATATATATATATATATATATATATATATATATAATATATATATATATATATAACTAAAGTGACCATCCTTCCCGATTTTTTTTAAAGGGTAAATCGGGACGGATAATAGTATTTTATCCAACTTTTGTTTAGATTAGATAGCAAAAATGTATTTTTTTTGTAGAATGTCCTTAACTACTAAACCATACAAGTTGTTTTTGAAAACAACAATCGTATTTCTTCTTAATATTAAAAATCACCCTTCTTTATACATCCCTTAAAAGCCTTACGTGCAGGGTATTTTTTGCAATGTTCAGAAGCGTCCCGATTTTTGGTCAGAAAAATATTTAATTGTATACGTAAAACTGTGGGAAAATTTGGAGAGAGATTACAGAGTAGGATGAAAGCTGAGGAGGCCTTTGGAAGGCATGTACATTACAATAAGGAAAAGTGTATTGTAAGAACGGGTACGTCAAAAAAGAATGGCTTGAAGTAAAACCTGCAGTAAAACAAAAAAAATATATTGTCACACATCTTCCATACTTGGACACTGATACGGAAGGTGAAGGAGGTAGTGTAGAATTTTGACCTGGCATGTTGGAGCAAGTATATGTAAAAGTTGGGAGAGGAAGTGATATATTCCTCTTGCAGTTTGAAAGAAGTTGGAGTTTGCATTAATGTAGATGACAGATATTATGATAGTGAGCAGAGAGAAGGGAAAAAGAGTCGAG
>SEYY01001201.1:111996-121996 GCA_009176605.1 Armadillidium nasatum
TCAACCCTTCAGTTTTATTATTGGCATTTTTGTCGTCATTAAGAATTGAGCGACTCACAAATTTTTTCTTCTTGAATAATTTATATGTTAATATATTTGTACTGAAGTTTATCGATTTTTTATTCTTGTTTTTTTTTTTTTTTTTTTTTGAATTTTTTTTTTATATTTTTTATTAAAATTTAAAATAAAAAAAATAAATAATAATATATAATATAATATATATATATATATATATATATATATATATATATATATATATATATATATATATATATATATATATATATATATATATATATATATATATATATATATATAGGTATATATAATAGATAGGTTTTAAAAGTAAGTTAGATTGTAAAAGTAAATTCTTAGTAGATTACGGAAGTAGGTTTTAATGTTTTAATTAGTATTAACTTTGAAGGTGTACTAAGTTGGGGGAGCGTGTATGCTGTGGTCGTTTACTGGTTGTTAGGTTATAGGGGTGGAGGCCTCAATTAATTGGTGGTACACTGAGGAAGAAGACCTACCATAAAACGCCATAGTTCGTTTGAGTCAGTGAGTGAGAGAAATCGAAAGTGATGGCTGGAGGAAGGGGGGCTCTAAGGTGCTGAAGGTGGGAACGTTGAATGTAAGAGGAGTGAATAAAGAAGAGAAGAAAGAAGTGGGGATGGATGTGCTACCATTGACAGAAACGAAATTGAAAGGTGAGGAGAAAGTGTAATTTGAGAAGAACAAAGGAATTTACACCGGAGTGAATGAGAGGGTTAGAGAAAGGGAGGGAGTGACAGTTGTTATGAAAGATGAGTGGTGAAGATGTGTGAAAGGGAAAGGAAGTATGGAAGCCAGAATAGTCATGGCAAGATTAAGGTTACGGAGAGAGAGTATTTGGTATTTATATGTGCTTTTGCACCGGTGGTGGGAGCAGATAGAAAGGAGAAAGAGTCATTCTGGGAGAATCTGAGTGAGTGTGTGGGAAGCTTTAATAATAGGGATCATGTATGTTGGGTGACTTGAATGTAAGGATGGGAAATAGAAGTGCTAATAGGATAGTAGGGAGATTTGGGGTAGAAGGTGTAAATGAAAGTGGGATCGAATTGATTCGAATGTGTGCAGCAAAAGGTATGATGATTAGAAATTCGTGGTTTATGAAGAAAGTTATTCATAAGTATACCTGGATGAATTATGTGTGCGTGAGATGGGAATGGAGGAGTAGGTTGTTAGATGTTAATGTAATAAGGGGAGCGGCGATGGATATATCGGACTATTACTTGGTAGTGGCGAGGATGAATGTGAGGAAGTGGGTGGTGGAGGTGGTGCTGGTGGAAAGGCTTGAAGAGAAGAGAGGAAACTACATAAGAGGGATAAGGAAGAAGTGGAGGCAAGTAATGGGGAGTGAGGTGGAGGAGTGAAAGAGGAATGGAGTAAAGTGAAGAGAACTTTAGTAGAGGCTGTGAGAAGGGTGTGTGAGGTGAATAAAATAGAGAATGGTAGACGGAAATGGTGCAATGAAGAGTTGAGGAATATGGTGAAAAGAAAGAAGGATGCCTTTAACAGGTATTTGGTTACGAAAGAGGCTGTTGATTGGGAGGGGAAAAGGGAAGTTAAGAGGGCAAAAAGGAGAGTGGAGGAGTAGTGGGGTAGAAAGCTAGTATAAAATTTTAAGGATTAAAACAAAATGTTTTGGAAGGAGGTAAATAGGGTGAGGAGAGGGGGATAAGGAGTGAAGGGGTGAGATGGGGAGTTATTACAAGATGAGAAGGATGTAGGAGAGATGGAAAAGATACTTTAGTGAATTGTTGAAAGGGAAAAGAGAGGTTGCAGAGCTTTGGGAATAATGGGAAGGTACTTGTTGAGGAGGGGGAGAGGAGGATTTACCCGCTGAATTATTTAGATTTCCATAGACATTTTTCGTAAGTTTGTAGTGAAAAATTATTCGAATTTCGATCTTTTGCTTAGATTTCAAAATGACATGGCCGTCAATATTGGGGTTTTGCCTTTCGAGAATGGAAGATTAGGATTTTTGATTCAGTTTATTTAAATAGAAATATAAATTTATAAGAGAATGAGGGTGAGGTTCTTGGGTTTGTATTCTTTAAAGCTTCCGAGAATTTCTGATATATTATAATGATTTAATTTGATGTGTAATTTGTTTTGAAGAAGCCTTGTGTGATCAACACAAAAATAGTACTTGTCAATTATACAACACCAAAGCAATCTATTCTGTATTATTTGAATATACTGCAACACCAATTTAAATATTGTTACATCGATTATTAATTATATTTTATTATCTCTCAAGGGTCGAGGGGACTCCGCGCCTGTAAAAAAAAAAAAAAAAAAAAAAAATGTTCTTTCGTTATGCATTTACTCGATGGTGTTATATAATCGACAAGTACAAGAAAGTCTATGTTTTGAATGGGGCAAAGGAAATTATATATATATATATATATATATATATATATATATATATTATATATATATATATATATATATATATATATATATAATATAATATATATATATATATATATATATATATATATATATTATATATATTATATATTATTTATGAAATATTAAAACACGATTTAATCCAATATAATCATTCCTTTATAATAATAATAATAATAATAATAATAATAATAATAAATAATATTATTAATTATATTATTATTATTATTATTATTATTATTATTATTATTATTATTATTATTATTATTATTATTATTATTATTGTAAACGTTCCAACATCTTCGTAGTGATTTGTAAAGCTTCAGTAATTTTGAGAACGAATTGCGAATGTACATAATTACAAACACGCAGTCATATACGCCTATATTTGTAATAAAGCACACTCGCACCAATAGTGTATCCAGCTGTGCGCAATCTCATTGTTATTTATCTTTAGTTTTATAGATTCGATTAAGCGATGTTTTTGTGTTAATATTCTCTCTCTCTCTCTCTCTCTCTCTCTCTCTCTCTCTCTCTCTCTCTCTCTCTCTCTCTCTCTCTCTCTCTCTCTCTCTCTCTCTCTCTCTCTCTCTCTCTCTCTCTCTCTCTCTCTCTCTCTCTCTCTCTCTTCTCCTCTCTTCTCTCTCTCTCTCTCTCTCTCTCTCTCTCTCTCTCTCTCTCTTCTCTCTCTCTCTCTCTCTCTCTCTCTCTCTCTCTCTCTCTCTCTCTCTCTCTCTCTCTTATATATATATATATAATATATATATATATATATATATATATATATATATATATATATATATATATATATATATATATATATATATATATATATCTCCTCCGGTGGGCAAAGGCCAGAGGCCTACCAAATTCCACCGGAGCCGGGAAAGATCTATTTCATGGTCGATGGAGGCCGACGTGTCCAGATACACGGCGTTTGAAAGTATGCAAGTCAAAGGAAGTTGGGAAAATAGATGAAGGGAGTGTGTTCCAGACTTTACCAGTAGAGTATATGTAAGATTGAGCATAGCGGTTAAGTCTGGGGTCGGAGAGTTGGACAGAGAAAGGATGAGACTGTGTAGAAAGGCGTGTCGCACGAGCTCTTCTCAATGGAGGAGATATGCGACGAGAGAGTTCAGAAGAGCAGTGTCTGTTGTAATAGCGATAGTGAAGAGAGAGTGACGCAACAATTCAACGGGCAGAAAGAGATTGGAGAGAGATAGTAAGAGCAGGAGAGTTGATGAGACGAAATGCCCTAGACTCCACCTTCTCTAGGAGAGCTGTGTGTGTGGAACCACCCCAGATGTGCGAAGCGTACTCCATACAGGGGCGAACAACACCCCTATACAGAGCAAGCAACTGGGGTGGCGTGAAGTAATTCTGCATTTTGCATTGAAATCACCTAATATGATGATTTCTGAGAAAGGAGAAGAAGAAAGAATCTTTTCTATTTTGGAGTTAAGATAGTCGAAGAATTTTGGATAGTCTGTAGAATTAGGAGATAAGTAGACAGAGCATATAAATTTAGTTGTAGAGTTGCAAGAAAGTTTAAGCCATAGAGTAGAGAATTCAGAAGACTCCAAATTAGAGACACGAGAACAGACAACATCGTTGCGCACATAAGCGCAACATCCGCCTTTGGCTGAAAATTGAGGATAGAGACAGTAGGAGGAAATAGAGTAAGGCTTGCTGTCAGAGCACTCAGATACCTGAGTTTCGGTTAAGAATAAGAGATGAGGATCTAGAAGAAGAGAGGTGGTGTTCGACAAAGTGGAAAATTAGTAAAGAGACCACGAATGTTGCAGAAGTTAATGAAAAAGGAAGATCGTGCATCAGGGCAAGTTGGCATAGAGGTCTTGGTGGCACCAACCCCATCACCGGAGGCCACTAACTCCCAAGTGGTGATGGGGAAGGAGTGGATGAGGGGCATTCTTTGGATGCCTCCCCTCGTAGCATCTCCGAGGCGGTTATATGTTTCGCCATTTTTTTTTTTTTCTATTTTAAAGGTAATGTAGGAGTAAGCGCTTGTAAATTTGTAGGAACATGAGAAGGGTGTTGGGGGAAGAAGTGGGAGCATAGACACTCCCATGTGGGACGAGGGTACACTAGAGACCCTCTGAGTAGATGAAACGCGAAAAGGAACGAACCAAAGGGCAACGGAGTGAAACGGAATGGTCTAGCCCACTCTATCACTCCGCGGTTAAGCCCAATGGGGGGTACTTTCATCGCTTCGGACGACGCTACGTCCTCTCCCTATATATATATATATATATATATATATATATATATATATATATATATATATATATATATATATATATATATATATATATATATATATATATATATATATATATATATATATATATATATATTATATATTTTTTTTTATTTTTTTTTTTTTTTTGCTCAAATTCAAACGTGAGCTTATATGTTCCCCGATACTTATTCATAAACGCTGATTATTATTCTCAAGAAACATTTGATAAATTTTCTTGATCAGTCTGGTAGTGTAAATATAATAAGAAATGGTAATGCAAATTTCCTTTCAAGGTACTAGTTAACTTTCACGTTTTCCGCATTCGTCATAAATAAATATTTTTAATTCAATTTTAAGTTATTCATATCATTTAGTACCGAATAGATATTTCTTAATATAACTCCTTTAGAATGCCCTTTTATTTTAATAGTTTTTTTTTTTTTTTTTTTTTGCGCGCTTAAGACTATAAAGGTTTAGATGTGTTATATTACGGAAGGGAATGGGCCAAATTTTTCATCTCACTTGGAATTACTTAGATTTTCAAGGTATTGAAATATAATTTGTTTTTAATAATTTAGATTTCCCATTGGAAGTAAAACAAATCTTTTAATATTTGCAAGAAATTTGGTTTACATTTTCGAGAATTTAATACCTACAATTAAAAAAAAAAAAAAATAAAAATAAAAAAATTATTTTGGTGATTCACGTTAATGTTGTAAATGTATTATTTGTTTTCTTTTGTGTTCTGGATTTTTTGGTCCCAAAATTGGACAATATGAATCATGCTTTCACCGAAAATGATTAATTTCAGATAAATTTTGGTCTGAATCAATGATATTGATTAATTTTGGCATACTAAGATTATTACTTAAGGAATATAAACTTACATTCAGGCTAACTTTATCGATTGTAAGCTGCATTAAATTATGTAAAATGTTTACTGTTATAAAATTAAGCTTACTTTATAAATATGTATTTAACTTTTTTTTTTTATCTTATTTTACTGCAGCATTTAAAATATTATTTCTTTAAAGAGTGGTGTATTTAATTATGTATCTCAGGAAGCTGCAAAATCTCTCGATTATATTTATAGCGGGAAGGCAGATCAACAGTTAATGTGCGTTGTTGTATTAAAGTTTCAAAAAGTTGACCTAAGAAATTTTACTTATTTATTATTTTTGTTCCTCTATTTTTAAAATCGGTACATAATAGTCGAAGAACATTGGGTGAATCTTGCCCTTTGACCCAATTCCATAAATTGGGGTGATCGAGTTTCGAAAGTAACTATCTTAAACAATGTAATGAAACTACGATATCGAAGTTAATGATTTGCATATTTCACACAACGTAATTTAAAAGTAATTTAATAAATTCGAAACAATATTCATTGTTGGTAAAACAAAATGAATTAAAAGCATATACTCTCTTCTTCCTCATTTGTCTCCAATAGGAAAACTAAGAAATACTTGTATAAATAAACTACTCACAGCGTGAAAACCTTTCAGGAAAATGGATGAAGATGGAAGTTGTGCAGAAAAAGGAGGGGGGAGGGGAGAGGGTAAATTCCTTATACTATGTGTTAACCTCCAAAATTGTAAAATAATCGTTTCTTTTTATTACATTATAATTACCGGATAAAACAACCATTTCTAGGCTACATTATGTTCTTTTTAATACATAGTTATTATTAGCATTACTTTTAAAGAAGTTTAAAACTTATTTATATTGATTAAGGAGTCTTTCGATACGAACGAATGAATAAGTTGTTCAGATAATTTCGCTACTTTATATACCTATATATATATTGGAAAAGTTTTAATGTTACGAATTTTTACGCAGAAACTTGGTGTCTTTCTAATACCCTTAATGAAGCATGGAAAATCTTCTTGAAAACTTCTCCCTAGGAATCGAGCAGAAGACCTCTGACATACAAATTCGTTTTGTTATCATATACTGTACATCTTTTTACATCTACACATATTTATCGGTATTTCTTATGCCATATTTTGTCGAGTTTTACAGATCTTTTCTTTCGCTCAAGAATAAATAATAATAATAATAATAATAATAATAATAAATAATAATAATAATAATTAATAACATATAATTAATTAATTATTATTATTATTATTATTATTATTATTATTATTATTATTATTATTATTATTATTATTAGTTACATTTTTGGAATCTAGTTATAGTTTTAGTGTAGGAGTCTAAGTTGCCGAGCCATGCAAATATCTTCGCAAAAGGCATTTGTTTTAACTTTTTAATAATAATAATAAAAAATTTTTTTTTTTTTTTTTTTTTTATATTTATTAATATTATATATTATAATATAATATATATAATTATATATATATATATTATATATATATATATATATATATATATATATATATATATATATATTTATATATATATATATATTATATATATATATATATATATATATATATAATATATATATATATATATATATATATATATATATTGGAGAGAGAGAGAGAGTAAGTTTGTGTGGATTATTTGTTTAGTAATTAAGGAAGTTTGGGTCGTTTAATGGGCAGAATATTTGTAGCGATGTTTTCGTCTTCTGTAACTTCTTTGTGCACTTGTTATAACATTGCATCAATTTATATTATATATATATATATATATATATATATATATATATATATATATATATATTATATATATATATATATATATATATATATATATATATATATATATATATTATATATATATATATATATATATATAGGGAAAGTTTGAAGATTTTTTTTTAAAATAAAAGTTTGCATCTCACGGGTATATTGCCTTATTCGGGGAGAGGAATTTTCTAGGAAGTTTCTGCCCATGATATGCATGAGGGATCGAACTTGCACCTCTAAGCAAGTTGAGTCAATCTCTACCGTTATGCCACGCTTCTTTTTGGAACTATTACCAGCCTTGAATAGTAGAGTAACAAATATATTGAAGGAAAGTTTTACAGTTTTTTTTTTTCCAACATGTATCCAATTTCTTCTGAATAAAAATTTTAGGTGCATTAATCATTGCTTGGAAGAAGTCCACTCCTTACTCGATTTTTTTAAAGACGCAGTTCGGTTTCATTTTATTTATCGTATATCAAATTCTCAGAGTTGACGCAAACTCTGTGATGAAATAGGTTTGCATGTTAGGTTTTAAAATAGAGGTTAAACGTACTATAAATGTTTTTATCAAAATGGTTGAAATATTTCATGAAATTTTTATTCCCAAAGTTCTTATATTTTTTATCAATTGGGTTCAACTGTTTTTCTCAAATTTTAAATCTTCGTTGGAGGTTTTGGGTCTTCAGTAGAGCATCACAATACAAATAACTGCATTCCTTTTTAATTTTGAAATTTGTGTAGATTGTCAATGAATGGCGTACGTTTTGCACCATTTGTAAATGGTGGCAGCCAAATTATTTATTGCTGCTTCTGTTCTTAGCAAAGATGAACGTAAGGGAAGCTACCACTTTGGGTTGCTAATAGCACTCCAAGATCATTGAACCGATTTCATATCTCATGAGGAGAGATGTTACTTTAAATTATAAGCAAGTTTTGTATATTAAAAAAAAAAGAAAGAAAAAAATGAAAAATGTAGTTGAAAAATACTCCTGAATAAATATATCAAAATTTATAAAATGAAGTTGGGAGGCAAGTAGCATATCTAATATCAAAATAGTTTATCTACATTGATTGTATG
This sequence comes from Armadillidium nasatum, assembly GCA_009176605.1. Classification (NCBI taxonomy): domain Eukaryota; kingdom Metazoa; phylum Arthropoda; class Malacostraca; order Isopoda; family Armadillidiidae; genus Armadillidium; species Armadillidium nasatum. The sequence continues at coordinate 120,446 of SEYY01001201.1, forward strand.
TTTGTAAAGTCCAAAGATAACTGTTTTGTCATTAAAATAGAAATGCATATTCGTGTTGGTTTTATCTTGTTGTCTCTACTTACACATTCAATTTTAAAAATAAGTACTAATTTGTCTATCATACTGACACTAATATAAAATTTTCTTCGATATGCTAATAATTTAATTACTTAAAGGAAAATGCTTTAAAAAATAAAAAAAAAAAAAAAATATAAAATATGGATATTTTCTTTACTTTTCATAGTATATTTACCTGTTTGGTGACTGACTTGCTTTACTGAACATTTTGTCAATATGTTAATGACTCTTGTAAGTATAGATATAAATGCTCCAAAGTGACCCTGCTGAACGAATTGCTTTCTTCTCATTAAAATGCGGAAATATATATATATATATATATATATATATATATATATATATATATATATATATATATATTATATATATATATATATATATATATATATATATATATATATATATATATATATATATATATATATATATATATATATATTTTTTTTTTTTTATTTATTTCTTCTGGTGGGCCAAATCCCAAAACATACCTACCAAGTTCCACCAGAGTTTCTACAGGAAAGTCGGAAACATGGTCAAATTAAAGGCCTCGTGACCTGATACACCCTTTTCAAGGTGCCCTTAAGTCATCCAGGAAGTTGGGAAAATAAATGAGGAAGTCGTGTTCCAAGACTTTACCAGTAGATCAATGAAATTTTTCCTTTCTTTCCATGATTGAGCATAGCATTTTCTAGTTCTGGGGTCAGAGAGTTGGACAAGAGAAAGGATGAGACTGTGTAAAACGAGTCTCACGAACCCTTTAATTGGAGGAGGTATGCACAAAGTTCAGAAGAAGTCATGTCCATTTATAGCGATAGTATAGAAGAGTAAAACGCAACATTTCGAACGGCAAAAGAGATTGGATGAATAGTAAGAGCAGGAGAATATTAAAACGAAAAGCTCCTAGACTCAACCATTCCAAGAGCTCTGTGGAACACCCAGAGTTGTGTGTATAAATATATTATATATATATATATATATATATATATATATATATATATATATATATTATATATATATATATATATATATATATATATATATATATATATATATATATATTATATATATATATATATATATATATTTATGGGTGATTTAATAAGAAATGTAAATATATTTTATTTATCTGATCAACGCTTATTAAATTTATTTTATTTGAACAGTTTTTATTAATAAATACGCGATTAAATATATATATATATATATATATATATATATATATATATATATATATATATATATATATATATATATATATATATATATATATATATATATATATATATATATATATATATATATATATATATATATATATCTGGGGTAAAAACTACGAGTAGCTTTTATGTACCAACAGTCCCGTTGACGTACTTGTTGTTGTTTTGCATGTTGTGACGTTATTTAAAAAGTTGAATGGAATATTACCTATATAGCTGAATGGTTTGATCATTTAGGCATGGCTTTTTCCATCAA
>SEYY01001201.1:124496-174517 GCA_009176605.1 Armadillidium nasatum
ACATACACGTCCAAGTCAAAGGAATGTCATTTCATTTGGGTTATTGCATCATTATTTGAGTATATATATATATATATATATATATATATATATATATATATATATATATATATATATATATATATATATATATATATATATATATATATATATATATATATATATATAGATGCCTTTGATAGGTAAAAGTAAATTCTCTCCATGGGTGGAGAGAGATCTCAAGCCAGGGACAAGTGGCCCAAATTAAAGGCCATTATGCACCTATGCACGTCCTATGAAAGTATTCAAATTTGGAAGAAGGCTTGGAAAGCATGAAGAGAATATGTTCTAGACTTTACAAGTGGATTACACGTAAAATTGAGCATAGCGGTTTAGTTTGGGATGAGGAGGTTGGATGAAAAAAGGATAAAACTTTGTGGCAAGACATTTCTCACGAGACCTTCTCACTAAGGGGAGAGGCAACTGGAGAGTAGAGAGAGAGAGAGAGAGAGAGAGAGAGAGAGAGAGAGAGAGAGAGAGAGAGAGAGAGAGAGAGAGAGAGAGAGAGAGAGAGAGAGAGAAGAGATAGCAGAGATATATATATATATATATATATATATATATATATATATATATATATATTATATTATTATATTACATCGTACTATACTTTAATATATTTTATTGTCATATTTTATTATATTGAATTATATATTACTGTTATATTGTTATATTGATTGCTATATTGCATTATATTATATTAAATTAATTTATATATATATATAAAAAAAAAAAAAAAAATAATATATATATATATATAATATATATATATATATATATATATATAATATATATATATATATATATATATATATATATATATATATATATATATATATATATATATATATATATATATATATATATATATATATTATATATATATATATATATATATATATATAATAATTTTTTGTTCATGCAGAAATTGTCACCCCGTCTCCGCTTTATTTGCGTTTCAGTAGTTGAATATTAATGAATTACTTGAAACTGTAGAACACTTTGTGTGTGTGTGTGGTGTTTGTGTTTGTATGTTTGTGTGTGTGTCTGTTTTAGCACAAGACATTCAGAGGTTTACGCACCACATTTGCGTATATATTAATGTTACATAATTTTAAAAAGATTTTTTTTTTTTTTTTTAAAGTAGAAATGAAATGAGAAACGCGGTCGGGAGTGAGGCTTTTTTTTTTTTTTTTTTCTTTTTCTTGTGGCCTTATCGGATTTCATGCTTACATGTACGTTTGCTTGTTCGCATTGCTAGGGTTGTGTGTGTGTGTATCCCTGCAAAGGACGATGTTTATGTGTGGTCTTATATATATATATATATATATATATATATATATATATATATATATATATATATATATATATATATATATATATATATATATATATATATATATATATATATATATATATATATATATATATATATATATATATATATATATATATATATATATAATTGTGTATGAGGGGATGCGGCATGGGGGTAAGAAGTGAGGCACGAACAATGGGTGGTCATTGAGGTCTTTTTATTTTTTATTATTATTTTGTTTTATTAGAGTTATTTAGGGAATAAAGATATTGTGTCAAGTTTTGAATGGCCAACTCTGATTTTGTTTGTACAACTTCTTCGAAATCATTAAAACAAATGAGTAAATGAATGAATAAATGAATGAATGAATGAATAATAAATAAATAAATAAATAAGTAAGTGCTTTCAATAATAGAAGGCTTGGTATTTTTTTTTTGTTCCTTGTCTAATGAACGCCCCCTGCAGCTAAATTGGTACGAATAGTTATTTTTTATAAGTCCCCTCCCCCCCTTGAAATGTGGTTTTATTAATGTGAGGGAGGGAATGGTATCCAGTTTTGTGTTACTATTATTATTATTATTATTATTATTATTATTATTATTATTATTATTATTATTATTATTATTATTTCCAGGGCGTTAGAAGACCTCAATTTGGAAGAATTTCCGGATTTGGGAGAATTGCCTACGCTTAAAAGACTGTCACTGTGAGTATACATATATATATATATATATATATATATATATATATATATATATATATATATATATATATATATATATATATATATATATATATATATATATATATATATATATATATATATATATATATATATATATATATATATATATATATATATATATATATATATATATATATATATATATCCCTCTTTCGCAAAGATATTGAGAGATTGTAGTTTTCTTGTAGCATTTAAAAGAAGGCTAAAAGATGCTTTACATATAATGTAAACTTAGGTCCTCCTTGAAAAGAGTTGTACCTACTTTTTGATTTTTTTTTGTTGTTGTTGTTTCACCTTCTTGAGGAATTTTTCCTGTACCCATTTGTAATAGGATGTTAATTGGTGACCCCCCCTCCCCTTTTTTTTTTTTTTTTTTTTTTTTTTGTCATCAAAGTAGTTTGCTCCTGTTGGAAGTTGCGTTTCTGTGATGAAATAATAGAGAAATGCTTCCACTTTTTAACTGATTTTATCATTGATAGAAAGTGGTTTGACGTCTTTGCTAATCTATATATATATATATATATATATATATATATATATATATATATATATATATATATATATATTATATATATATATATATATATATATATATATATATATATATATATATATATATATATATGGTGTTAATAGGTTCATCTGGATTGATTAACCAGAAAAATAGTTTTTGGTCCCGACTCTTCCCCGTGTTCATAAATAAGCCATTATTTTATTTGGTGGATTTTGGTTACTTATTTTGAAAGTGTTGAATTCGTTCAGATTTTGCAAAGCCTGTAATGATTACCTTAATTGTGTATTTCACACTGCGTAACTTGGGAAACTTTACCTTCTGGAGACTGGAAACAATTTTTCTTGGCACAAGTGGAAACTGAGTTATAAAACATGAAAAGTGTAACGGATGCAGAAAAACAATCTAACTTGCTGTCCATATGTGTGAAAATGTGACAGAAGTCGAAATGTGTAATATTTCTGGAGATAAGAAAAAATTTGCTTATTAACATCTAATTGACCTTATAGTGATACTACTGTGTCTCCTGATTTGAGTTCAGCTTAGACAAAAATTTTTCTTTTAGTGAAGGTCGATGGAATTGAGGATAACTCCAATAACTTTAACTTATAAGTTTTTCTTCCTTTAGTTCAAAATAATAGTATGATACTTTTTTATCTCAGAGATCATTGTGACAGAGTGGCGGTTCTCAAGATTTATAAATTTTTGGTGAATTTGATTTGAATTCTTTCTGTAAAACTTACATTTTGTATCATAAACCATAAGTAACCTAATTGCTATTCCTTTATTTTTTTACCAAAGACAGTTCGAGATTTTGCAGCTCTTGATATGTTGTCGATTAACTCTATTTTTTTCGTTATTAATATCACTGTTGTATGTTTTTTTTCAAGGGGAAGCTCTCATTCTACTATCGTGTTGCCAATTGGTTTGGTATGTTTGGCTCATATTTCTTCAGGAAATTGAAACTGAGAAGTTATTTTAATATCGAATGTGTTTGTATTTATTAAAACTAGTGTCATTGGCTGCGATGGTGCTATATATATAATATATATATATATATATATATATATATATATATATATATATATATATATATATATATATATATATATATATATATATATAATATATATTATATATATAATATACGCACACTAGGATGCAGAACCACTGATAACAGCGTCGTCGTTAGACATTGTGCAAAAAAGATCTGTCACTGAGCTACGACGCCCCACCAGAAATAAAGACATAGTAGAACAGTTTTGAAGCTCTTTTGCTTCGATATCACTGTATCACTCTAGACTTATTTACTTATTAGAATCCAGAGAAGTGTGCTTGTAGCATATGGTATTCTGCAGTGGTGCTTCTAGGTTACAGGAGTAACAAACCAAATTCAAGCAACTTCAACATGTACACAACTGCTGCGAGAAATTAACAATATGACAGAGAGAGAGAGATATATAATATATATATATATATATATATATATATATATATATATATATATATATATATATATATATATATATATATATATATATATATATATATATATATATATATTATATATAATATATATATATATATATATATATATATATATATATATATATATATATATATATATATATATATATATATATATATATATATATATATATATATATATATATATATATATATATATATATATATATATATATATATATATATATATATATATATATATATATATATATATATATATATATATTATATATATATATATATATATATATATATATATATATATATATATATATATATATATATATATATATATATATATATATATATATATATATATATATATATATATATATATATATATATATATATATATATATATATATATATATATATATATATATATATATATATATATATATATATATATATATATATATATATATATATATATATATATATATATATATACACACACACACACACGGAGGTAAACTTGGAAGTTAGTATTATTCCGCTGTTAAATATAAAGGCCGTAGCGCGCGACTTGTTTAATTAATTAAAGCGAGAAGTTAAAGAAAAAGGAAAAAAAAATATATATATATATTTTCATTAAGATTGTTTTCTTGTGCGACTTTAGTTCTTAATTTCAAGATTTAGACGCTTTTCAATTGTCGTTTATTTATAGTGTGTTTAAAGCGAATGACGCCTTTGAGTATCGATGTCGCTTTTGGTCTAAATTATTGGTACTTAATTTTTTTTTTTTTTTTTTTGTTTATTTACTATATTTACTTCAATATATATATTTTTTTTATTTGTTCTCGTTTACGCTTTGTCGGATAAAACTTGTCAAATAGATTTAATTTCTCTTCTGTATATATTTTGATTTAGTTTTCTATTGTTTTTTTGACCTCAGTATTTTATTTATGTATTTGTTTATTATAAATAAAAGATCAATTATTTTTATTATTTTTTTTTTGGCTTATGTGTTGGCTGATTGTAAATAGCTTTAAATTAGTAGCTATTGTTATTACGTATCATTTACATAATTTTTTATTGGTTTTAAGAAGCGTCAATAATTTTGAATAAAAGAGTTAGGCATGTTGTAGTTTTATGGCGTTGCGTGTTTTTAGGCACCTCTGGCGCGCTCTGGCTAATCCATTAACAATTTTTGGAAATATTCTCCCTACGTCGCAGACCGATAAATCCAGATCGCAAACACACAATCACGTGCGTATCCAATTTTAAAAAGGATGTATAACATAACTTATTCATGTAAATATTTAAAAAGGATGTACTATAGAACCTATTCATGTAAATATTAAAGAAAACTTTATATAAAGTAGGATTTTAAAGATTCTATAATATATATATATATATATATATATATATATATATATATATATATATATATATATATATATATATATATATATATATATATATATATATATATATATATATATATATATATATATATATATATATATATATATATATATATATATATATATATTAGAAAATTTGAAAAAATCATGACTGTTTATAAGTAATATAATTTTTTTTAATATGTAGTTCAAACAGAAGTTTGTTTTAAAGCTTATTGGGATATAATTTTAATGGGTATCTCAAGAAGTTACTCTACTCATCTTTTTTCATTCATACGACGATGTCTAGACTTCAAACTTTACTATTTATTATTGCTTTTTATTCTAACTTAGTGTTTTATATATTTTTTATAATAGTATTTGAATAATATGCGAACTAGCCGCCTTCACCCCTCCTACCTTCTCATAATAATAATAATAATTTAAGGAAGTGTGATATTATGAGATCATCTACTTGCTGTAGGTGTGTTATTAGTTCCGAAACTATTCAGCAATATATTAAAGCAACATGTTTGTACTGTAACTATCGTAGTTAGTTTTCTCAGTGAAAAATTTGTCATATTTTTATTTAAAATTATTCTCTTAGGACCAGACTGTATCGCTGTCCTTATTCTTTTAGGCTCAGACTTGATCGCTATCCTTATTCTTTTAGTCTCAGACTTCATCGCTGTCCTTATTCTTTTAGTCTCATCGCTGTCCTTATTCTTTTAGTCTCAGACTTGATCGCTGTCCTTATTCTTTTGTCTCAGACTTATCGCTGTCCTTATTCTTTTAGTCTCAGACTTGATCGCTGTCCTTATTCTTTTAGTCTCAGACTTGATCGCTGTCCTTATTCTTTTAGTCTCAGACTTGATCGCTGTCCTTATTCTTTTAGGCTCAGACTTGATCGCTATCCTTATTCTTTTAGTCTCAGACTTCATCGCTGTCCTTATTCTTTTAGTCTCAGACTTGATCGCTGTCCTTATTCTTTTAGTCTCAGACTTGATCGCTGTCCTTATTCTTTTAGTCTCAGACTTCATCGCTGTCCTTATTCTTTTTAGTCTCAGACTTCATCGCTGTCCTTATTCTTTTAGTCTCAGACTTCATCGCTGTCCTTATTCTTTTAGTCTCAGACTTGATCGCTGTCCTTATTCTTTTAGTCTCAGACTTCATCGCTGTCCTTATTCTTTTAGTCTCAGACTTGATCGCTGTCCTTATTCTTTTAGTCTCAGACTTGATCGCTGTCCTTATTCTTTTAGTCTCAGACTTCATCGCTGTCCTTATTCTTTTTAGTCTCAGACTTCATCGCTGTCCTTATTCTTTTAGTCTCAGACTGGATTGCTGTCCTCATTCTTTTTAGTTACTTTCATGTACAGTGCCGTTAAATATCATGACACACTTCCATCCTTTCATTGTTTTTATACTTGTTTCTAAAGCAATTTTTTTTTCCTTATTAAGTGTTAGGTGAAAATAAAATTTAATAATTTTAATTTCATTATACACTAAAAAAGAAATATAATATCTACATTACCAATTGTTTTGTACAAAAATTTTATTATTCTTATTCATATTATTATTATTATTATTATTATTATTATTATTGTTTTTTAAAATTATATTTCATATTTTTTTTTTTTTTTGCTTATTGTATATTATAATTTTCATTATTCCTTAAAGAGTTGTAGACATAACTACACGATATAATTAAAATTTTTAGCGATATTCAAATTATTTTTTTTAAAATATTGTTTTCGCTATCGTGGCATAACGGTAGAGTGATTCACGGCTTGGAGATGCTGGTTCGATTCCTCGTGATGATCCTAGGAAGAAATTTTCTAGAAAGTTTCCCCTCTTTGAATAGGGCAATGCCCGTGAGGTTCAATATTCGTTGGAACAAAAAAAAAAAATTTCGATTAATTTCTGACTAGAAAGTAAGCTTGTAAATAATATCTTTTCTAACTGAAACTTGTTTTGACTTTTTTTTTTGTTGTTGTTGTTGTTGTTGTCACAACTATTTGTTGGGGACATATTTTGAAATGAAATATTTATGCAAATATTTAGTTAGCACTTCAGAAAATAAAAAATATTTTAAAGAGTAAGAAAAATTAAGTTTGTGATTATTTATTATTATTATTATATTATTATTATTATTATTATTATTATTATTATTATTATTTTTTTTTTTTTTTTTCTGACTCATAAGGTTTCTCTCTCTCTCTCTCTCTCTCTCTCTCTCTCTCTCTCTCTTATAATATAATTCATATATTATATATATATATATATATATATATATATATATATATATATATATATATATATATATATATATATATATATATATATATTATATATATATATATATATATATATATTTTTTTTTTTTAGATCTGGAAATTTCCTAGACAAATGTGAACGAGATTGGGCTTATGGACTCCCCAAACTGCACGACTTGGACCTGGCGAGAAACCGATTCCGAAATTTGAACCTGTCCCAAATATCGTCTGATCTCTCATTGCGACGAATGTAAGTAGATACTGTGAAGGTCAACTCTGTTTTTGTTTGAGTTGTTTTTGTTTTATTACCAAGAATGGGATTGAATGATGCGAGTGAGTAAATGATTTTAAAGATTCGTTTGGATTAATTAATATTGGTATTGGAATTGAATGGTTTTTAGTTTTTTGGTTTTGGATTGAATGATAGATTTATCCACTAAAACGGCTTTCTTGAAATAAATAATACTCAAAATTATATACCATATATCATAGTTTGTGTATATGATCGAATAGAAGTAGTATATTGTATATATTATCTTTAAGTATCCTGGTTATTGATACAAGGTTTTAAGTTTACCGGTAGAGAATTCGATTTTGAAATTAGGAAGCAAGCTTTTTTTTGTAATTTTTTTAATGAAAAATAAATACTTGTCACTACAAATGGTTTTTGAAAGTTTGGCAGGTATTTGTCAGAACAGAGGAAACTTGATTATCATTGAAAATATGCAGATGGAGTGAGGAGCTGTTAATATGTTTCACGGATACTCGTTGTCATTAAGAAAGAATCTCTAATTCTAGGCAAGGTAACGAGTAACATAGACGCTATGATGGTATAGACTATAGAAGATCAAAATTTGAAAAGAAAGGCCAAATCGAAGAGAATACCAACGTAATCTTTTCTTAGATCGTTGTTGGGACCCATAGCACATATTCTCAATTGACTTTAGCGATTGCTCCAACTATAACCAAATACTCATTTGCAAATTGCCGTCATAAAGAAAACTGAGGCGATAACGAACTTAAAGGACGCCTTCAGTCGATGAAGAAACAGTGATACAACAGTAGAAAAAACAGATAAAGCAAGTGTAACATTTACTTCGATTTAGGTTTAAAAAATATGCTTCCTATATTTTTAAAAAAAAAATACTTTATTTTTTTAAAATAGACGCAGTACCGAAGTGTCCAAAATATATATTATAATGGAAAAGTTGTTGAGATAAATCTTAATTTATCTACAGGTGTGCCATTCTTACGATAATTAAATTTACTAAAGGAGATTTACCTTTCTCTTAGTTTACTTTATGAAAAGTCTTATTTGTCAAAATTGTTTTCCACACATTTCATACATTATATAGCATGGGTAGGCAACCTTTCTTGAGAGTGCGTGCCAAAATCGGCAGAATCTTTGACACAAAATTTTTTCACGTAACCAAACAGAATTTTCTATATATATATATATATATATATATATATATATATAATATATATATATATATATATATATATATATATATATATATATATATATATATATATATATATATATATATATATATATATATATATATATATATATAACAGAACTAAATAACTTTTATTTTTGTTTTTCCCTCCTGGAGGGAGAAACAAAAAAAAGTTTTAATCACAGGTTTTAATAAGGTACAGGAAGCACCTCACAAAGGTGGGGCTCAAAGTCAACTGACCCTTTCCGGTTCGTGCTCAGCCACTTTTATAGCCTAATGAGAAGTTGACTTTTTGCTTTGTTTTCAGAAATAGACTAACTTGCATACGTCGAAACTCCGTAGGCTACGTCGCTTTATTAAAGATGCTCCCTAAAAATAATTGAAAAATTTTTTTTTGACGTGCCAGAAAAAATTTATCGATGTGCCACGTTTGACACGCGTGCCAATGGTTTCCCACCCCTGGTATATAGTAATAAATTCATATATTCCCTTCACCCCTCTCTCTCACAGCATATATATATATATATATATATATATATATATATATATATATATATATATATATATATATATATATATATATATATATATATATATATATATATATATATATATATATATATATATATATATATATATATATATATATATATGCCACAACCGAATAAATGCATTAATTGAGCAAGTGTTGAAGTATTGCATTTCAAGGCGTATGAAAGATCAAAATACGAGACCAGTGAAAGCAAGTCTAAATACACTCATTCAAATCTCTCTCTCTCTCTCTCTCTCTCTCTCTCTCTCTCTCTCTCTCTCTCTCTCTCTCTCTCTCTCTCTCTCTCTCTCTCTCTCTCTCTCTCTCTCTCTCTCTCTCTCTCTCTCTCTCTCTCTCTCTCTCTCTCTCTCTCTCTCTCTCTCTCTCTCTCTCTCTCTCTCTCTCTCTCTCTCTCTCTCTCTCTCTCTCTCTCTCTCTCTCTCTCTCTCTCTCTCTCTCTCTCTCTCTCTCTCTCTCTCTCTCTCTCTCTCTCTCTCTCTCTCTCTCTCTCTCTCTCTCTCTCTCTCTCTCTCTCTCTCTTCTCTGTCTCTCTCTCTCTCTCTGTCTCTGTCTCTCTCTTCTCTCTCTCTCTCTCTATATTATATATATATATATATATATATATATATATATATATATATATATATATATATATATATATATATATATATATATATATATATATATATATATATATATATATATATATATTATATATGAGTATTTGTTTGTTTGTTTCTGTCTGTGTGTACGTTGGTACATGTGTTATGAGGTGTAATAAAATATTACGTGTCTTTCAGACATAGCTTTTAATAATAATAATAATAATAATAAACTTATCCACTCTTAACTTGAGTGTTGTAGATTTTCCTTCTTATTTGTTGATACTTTTGATAGTAGATTTCAGAGTTCATTTTGGAAGCTCAGAATTCTTTTAATAATAATTTTCACGTCTGATTTTAAAGGTAGAGATTTCCTTAATATTTTGACTTAAAAAGTAATACAAGGGGCAAGAAGTATTGTAAAAGTTGTCGTTGCCCTTGTCTTGTTTATGTTGATTTGCTCTGGAATATCAATTAGTTTACAAACCTTAGAAGTTGATTATTATTATTATTATTATTATTATTATTATTATTATTATTATTATTATTATTATTATTATTATTATTATTAGACAAATCAAAATACTTTTAATTAAATCCGGGAGGACCATCTAATTTAAGGGCATCGATGAGTGGAATGGCCTTCTAATAAATTTGCAGTAATCAACCACTCTAATGTCTTTTTCAGAAAAAATATTAAAAAGTACTTATAGTAAAAGTACAAAGAGTTCATGCCTATCTTTCATAAGTTTCAGTTAATTGATGATAATGATAAAAATAGTAGTGATCATTTTTATTGCTATTATTATTTGTGTTAGTAGTAATTATTATTATTATTACTTACTATTATTACAATTTTTTTAAGATGTTATTGTAATCCATTTTTCTTTCAATATATTGCTTTTACACCACTTTTTATTATGTATTATATTTAACCTATTTAAATTTGATTTGATTTATTTTGAAATATACTATGCTTATAATATGGTGCATATTTTTTTTACTGAACATGTAATGTATTAAACAAAAGCATTTTCGCTGAGAATGAACACGTCACACCCCTTGCAGTCTATTTCAGTTAAAAAAAAATTATTTTTAATATTGTATTCGTAATTTTGTACATTATCGTAAAATTTTGAATTTTTATTTCTGGGTAAAGTTTTTCTGATCATTATTATTATTATTATTATTATTATTATTATTATTATTATTATTATTATTATTATTATTATTATTAGTTGAAATATGTGAGAGGGAAGGAAACGTTTTAATGTGATGCAATATATTCAGCAACATGAAATACAGGTGTAAAATCATATACCTAATAATAATAATAATAATAATAATAATAATAATAATTTTCTGAATTATTATTATTATTATTATTATTATTATTATTATTATTATTATTATTATTATTATTATTATTATTATTTTCACGTAAGGTTAAACTAGTTTGAATGTTAGAAAACTCTTTCAACTCGCTACACTTAAATCATTTTTTCCCTCCCGTAAATTAATTAATTCTTTTTACATTTTATTATTATTATTATTATTATTATTATATTATTATTATTATTATTATTATTATTATTACTGTAAATATTCTTTATATTGAGTATTCTATAGGTATAGTTTTTGTAATTATTTATTATTAGTACAGATTATTATTAATTTGAGGTTCGAAAATAATAACAACAATGATTGATGAATATAATAATAATAATAATATATATATATATATATATATATATATATATATATATATATATATATATATATATATTATATATATATATATATATATATATATAATATATATATATATATATATATATATATATATATATAACCACTTAATCAAATCAGTGCTTATTTATTGCTCCAACTTGTCCCCCTTCTCCCACATCGCGTCATTCGCACTCTACACGTTTCCCACACAAATCCATTCCCACTTCCCTCCCCCCTCCCCCCTTCCCTATCTTCCTTATCTCTTTTAACTTAAAAAAGTCCCCTCTCCTCCACCCCCTCCTCCCTCCGCTCTTGTTCTCTCCAATGTCATAGTTATTGAAGGTGTCCTTTTTATTTTTTTTAATACGATTTTCACACAAGAGGCTTTCGTGTTCATCGACTTATTAATTGAAAAGGAAAAAAAAAAAAACATTTTTTTTTCCTCATGTCTTGTTTGACGTTATCTTTAAAAAGCTGTTTGTTTTTATTATTATTATTATTATTATTATTATTATTATTATTATTATTATTATTATTATATTATTTATTTTGTTTTTGTTTTTTTTTTTTTTTTTTTTTTTTTTTTTTTTTTTTTTTTTTTTTTTTTTTTTTTTTTTTTTTTAATAATTAATAAAAATATGGATATATATATATATATATATATATATATATATATATATATATATATATATATATATATATATATATATATATATATATATATATATATATATATATATATATATATATATATATATATATATATATATTTAAAAATCATATTTCCCACCTTCGTGGATTTTGCTCATCACAGTTCCCTCATACACTCACGCACACATACACCCTACCTCTTACCCCCTCCCTCACCACCGTCCTCCATTTCTGCAACTCTCCTTCCATCATCTCTTGTTAATCACTAAGAATTTATTTATCTCCCTTACTTCGTCCATCCATCTCCACTTTGGCCTTCCTCTCCCTCCCTCCATCTCGGATCTAAGTACTCTACCCATCATCCTGTTCTCATTCTACACACCTGCCCCAACTACCTTAGTACACTCTTCTTTGCTCTTTCCACCCGCCATCCCCACATCTTCCTTATTCTTTCGTTTCTAATCCTACCTATACTTTTCAAACCACAAATCGCCCTCAATCGCTTCATCTCAAACACATTCAGCCTTTTTCTCGCCTGAGCATTCATCATCCATTGCAAACACACACTCAAACATTCTTACTTTTATATCTTTCTATATTCCTCTCCTTCTTCAATACTTTCTTTAATTCTCCAATGACTTTCATTCCCTCCATCACTGTATTCTTTATTTCCTTTTCCTTCCAAAAACATTCTCTGATATTTGAACTATTCCACTTCCTCAATTCTCTTTCCTCCACCCCTACAGCCACCCATTCCTCCCCTCTCACCAACTTATCCCTATCCCTAATTCTCATTACTTTACTTTTTGCTGGATTAATTCGTCCATTTCTCCACAGATTCTTTCACCAATATTCTCAACTTTTCCTCAGGCTCTGCCAGCACCACCTCATCATCTGCAAACAGCAAGACATTTACTTCCCATTCACCATCCATACTTCTCAGCCTAATACCCTTCCCTTCTTTTACTACACCATCCATCAACAGATTAAACGTCCAAGGAGAAATTACACACCCCATCTCATCCCCACTCCTACGTTAAACTAATCAGTAATCTTCCTTTTCACCCTCACCTTCGCTCTACATTTTTCATAAAAAGCTTCGATCCCGTTAAACCGTTAAATAATCTCACTTCCATTATATATATATATATATATATATATATATATATATATATATATATATATATATATATATATATATATATATATATATATATATATATATATATATATATATATATATATATATATATATATAATTACAAAACCACTAAATAAAAAATAAAATAATAAAAAGTTAAAATTAAGGGGAATCAACAGTGTTAAAGACCGGTAATAACAGAAACAGGAATAAAAATTTAAAAAGCACTATATATTTCAAGGAAAACTATCCTTCTCATCAGGTGCGATAAGATTAAAAGAAAGGTTAATTTTAATCTTATCGCACCTGATGAGAAGGATAGTTTAAAATATGTAGTTTAATTTTAATTAATATTCTTGCAAGTTCTAACCTTATAGTATGAACACCGACCGGGATCAAGGTCCTGGCTAATAAAACAACAGTTTCATTCGATAATATAAGGACGTTATATTTGTGATTGCATAACGATATACCTTCGGAAAATCTACGGTAGCATATGTCGTATTTACCTTTTTAATTTTTTAATAATATTTTTGCTTCATCACTACTAACACTGTTGTTACTTTGTATCAAAATTTTGATTTGCTTCGCTTGATTTACAGACATATTGGAATTCAAAAAACAAAAAAGTCACGAATTACCTCAGCTTGTTTATTCAATTTTAAGCATAATACAATAGGGCCTAAATCATGATATGTGAAACTTTATTAAAATATCAAATTATTATTTTTATCTTTTATTGTCATTATTTATTTTGATAAGTCATTATTTGCTGTAATAATGTTTAGCTTTCCGCCAACGTTCTTTATACAAATATAGCCTTCCTTAAATAAACCCATATCATTTCCATAAAATATGCAGTTTAATTTTATTTAATATTCTTGCAAGTCCTAACCTTAAAGTATGGATACCGACCGGGATCAAGGTCCTGGCTAATAATCAGGGAAAACCCGGGTTTACCTGCCGGGGTTAATTGCATATTATGCTTATTAATGGTGGATTAAATCAAACAGAATATAAGAAAATTAAGATTTTAATTCCATTATTCCTTCGTTACATATTGGGTGGGGAAAAATGAATGAAACATAATATAGGAAATAAACAATTCATTTACTTAAATCACTTAGCACTATCAGAATCTTCTTCAACATTTACATCATAAGTTTTAGAATTTGGGGGAGTTAAACAGAGGGTAGTGACATTGAATAAGTTACTGCTCTAAGATTGTATTTTAAAAGCAGTAAAATGTCTACATTCTTTGGCAATAGTTTGATTATACCATTTTAAGTTGATTTCTCTACTTTGAATTCTCTTTCACTCTCTCTGGAGCTTTCTGATGGGCATAAATATACTCTTGCCAGTGTTGCTAGTGTGGGAAGATCATTCTTCTTTGCCTTCCACAAGGCTATATAGTCATCGTTTATGTTAATTTTTTTCATTTTCATATATTTATTCAATCTCAGAGCAGACACAGTTAAATTTGGACATAGTCCTGTACTGGCTTCTGAATCATCGGAGTCCGCAAGAACATCCCGCGAAGATGAGAATCCAGAAGATTTAGATTCCAGAAAATTTTTAAATTTTCGTTACTTGGTCTTTAAAACTTAATTTACCATCACCAGTATTTTAATGATGAAACTAGTTTTATTAATTATTATATTTACCTAATTACTTTTTGGACTTCCTTGGACGTATTATACAAAATCTGTAATTTTCTGAAATTTTTTTTTTGATAAAATGCATATAATCATTAATTTAAGTGAATGTTGACTATTTTACTCCTTCCTTATAATTAAATTAATCTCAATTAAAATAGTATCTAATTTTCTTAACCTAAAATTTCAGAGCTTTTGACCTCTTTACAAATTTTAGGCAACCTCTATCGGTCCCTACCTTAGAGGAATGCTCATTATTTGGTTTAAAAAAAAAAAAAAAAAAAAAAAAAAAAAAAAAAAAAAAAAAAAAAATATATATATATATATATATATATATATATATATATATATATATATATATATATATATATATATATATATATATATATATATATATATATATATATATATATATATATATATATAAAGTTTGTGCGTACGTGCATTTGCTTGCTGTTTAACTTTGTAGAAATTAATATCATAAAATTGTTTATTTTTGTTGCACAATTTAAACATACTTTTTCTTATCTTGAATGCAGTATTTTTAGTTCCTTTGTCACTACGTTTTGAGTTGTATTACATGCAAAAGAAGCCAAATATCTTGATTGGGGAGGATTTTCTTACTCTGAAACATGACATACATATTTACTTCTGTGCTTTAGGAAGTGCAATTTTTAAAAAGGATTAGGTAGTGAGTAGACACTCTTTGGGGATAGTTTCAGTAAGTGAAAACTCCTGCCACAAATGTGACTTTGTTTAAGTTAATAATAATTGCATAACATATCTGTTCATTTGATCTAATTTCTTCACAAATAGTGTGTGTCAGTTATCATTACATTTCTTAGACTGGCAAATATAGTTTTTGGTCATGGAAACATGGAAGCGATTAGAAAGGTTAGGAAATTAGGATTTTGCTAATCACTAAGAATTTATTTTTAGAATTTTTTTTTTTAAATTACTTAATAGCTAAGCTGCTTTTTTTAAAATAAGTAGAAAGACTTCAATATTTACAGAAGCTGTTATATAATTATTAATATTTAATGCGTTTGTGTTATATTATATATATATATATATATATATATATATATATTATATATATATATATATATATATATATATATATATATATATATATATATATATATATATATATATATATATATATATATACTGGGAATTTTTGTAATGTAGAAATCCTAGATAAGATCTAAAAGCAGTTCCTTTGACTGCCCAGCCAAGAATTTAACTTGTGGACAAAAATTATTTAAAACCCAATAAGTTAGTTTAACATTGCCTACAAAGTTAAAAACTAAAGATATTAAAACATAAAAATAAATTAGGTAAAGTGAAACTAATTTTAAGAATATGAAGGTAAAAAAGTAAGTGATCAGCAATATTAAGCATTTTCATATAACTTTAATTTGAAAAATCGTTTTTTAAAGTACAAAGGTACTTTAATCTTTTTTGTAAACAAATTTAATCACTGACCCTTTAAATTGGTTTCCCCTTCAAAATTCAAGAATGAAATTTCCCAACACTTAAAGCGAAGTAAAGTTTACCAAACTAAGTTAAGAGTCAAATTTAAAAAGAGAAAAACTTAACTAATCAGCCCTATAACTAAAGGTCAAATAGTAGAAAACAATCAGACTTAGGCTAGTTTAGTTAAGTTTAGGGTCAATGAAGCTAGCTATCCCTAATCCTCTTTTCAGAATCAAAAATTCCCACTCCCAAGCATTTAAAAAGGAATTTCTTAAATTTGACCTAGATATGCAATACAAAATATTTAACAAAGAGAAGTTCTTTTAGATATTAATTATTTGGGGTTGACAATGGTTTTACAGATCAACATTACATTTTCTCTGAGTTTTAATGAGTAATATTAAATAGTCAAGCACATGTAAGCAAAGTAAATTTTAATATCTGATGTTGCCATCCATAAACATGCTAATTTTGGAGATATTTTAAAAAACTATAATGTTATTAAAGATTAATTTAAAATAATATATATATATATATATATATATATATATATATATATATATATATATATATATATATATATATATATATATATATATATATATATATATATATATATATATATATATATATATATATATATATATATATTAAATGTTTTTTTTTCAGTGACTTGAAGAGTAATCTGATCTCGAAAGTTTTCACATCGCTCTCCGATCATTTTCCAGCCCTCAACGACCTCCGCCTTCCTCGCAACCAAATCGATGATGAAGCTTTTAAAAACCTTACCCACCTCTTTGATGCCCTTCCCAATTTGAAGAGCCTGTAAGTTAATGTCCCTTAATCTTCTTTTGTTATTTGTGCGTCTGTTTTTAATGCGGTGCTCATGTCAATTTGAGGTTCTCTTTATTTCTTTCTCACTGATGCTCTATATTTTGTGCGGTTCTCATTGGACTTTTTTTTCTCTTCTTCATAATCCAACTGAATTCATAATAATGTAGCTAATCATCATTATTATTATTATTAATACTAATTTCATTGTCATTATTATTAATTATAATATTATTATTATCATTATTCTTATTATTAATTCTTTTTAACTATTTCTATCAAGTAACTGAACACCTTCCTAATATTATCAAATTTTTTTAGGGCAATATAAAATAGATATTATATATATATATATATATATATATATATATATATATATATATATATATATATATATATATATATATATATATATATATATATATATATATATATATATATATATATATATATATATATATATATTAGGGATGGAGCGATACCAAAATTTTTACCGATACCGATACCTAAAAATTCCCGAAGCCGATACCCGATGCCTGAAAATATGCCGATACTTGCCGATACCACTACCGATACCGATACTTTACTCCTATACAAATTTTTTACCGATACCGATAAGGGTATCGGAAAATATGCCGATACTTGCCGATACCGATACCGATACTTTACTCCATCCCTAATATATATATATTAGGGAGTTGTAAGCGTTCTTACATAGTGAAGAAAAAAAAAATTTTTGAAATGCTTAAATTAAAAGCTATTGATCATAACCAAGAAATAATCCTTTCCTTGTGTAATGAAATTTTACATTTGATTCCTAATAATAAAAACAAGTAATAAAGCCAAACTCTTTATTTAAAAAAAAAAAAAAAAAGCGCTGTGGATGTTTTTTTTTTCTTTATATAAAATTAAAAAAGAAAAGAAAAGGAGAGTGTGAGGTAGGGGTTGATACTCTTTGATCAGGATAATTATGGATATGCAATTGTGCATGCACAATAATTATGTTTTTTTGTGTGGAAGTTTTTTTTTTTACTTCTGATCAAACACTTGTTACATTAATTAATTATTTAATTAATTACATAAAAACAAAAGAAAAACTTTTATATTAATATATATATATATATATAATATATATATATATATATATATATATATATATATATATATATATATATATATATATATATATATATATATATATATATATATATATATATATATATAATATATATATATATATATATATATATATATATATATAATTATATTATTATATATTATTATTATTATTATTATTATTATTATTATTATTATTATTATTATTATTATTATATCAATAAAAATTAGGTAACATGTAGAGTAGTTTGAAGTAAAATAGATATAAAATAAAAAATCTAGCATCAGGTATTCTAGAAATGAATTAAAAGTATCATCTTTTTTTTATGCAAATTCTTTCAGTTATCACAGTAGTAAAATAGAGGTAAATCTAGACCAAACTACATGTGGGATTGCTGAAGTTGATTGCTATATATTCATATTCATAGGTTTTATTTTTTGTACTCTTTTGTTGAAAGATTTTGAAAGCATTTCCTGTCATTTTCGCTGATCTTGACAAATTCTCAAAATAAAAAACTTTTAAGCAAAGGTTGTTAATCTTTGTATCTTTAATCTTATTATATTCTTTGGTTAGGACTTTATATTTTTTATCTTTGTTTTTAAACTTTGCTCTTGTACCGATCGTGCCGAGAATATGTTTTGGTCATTCTTGTTGCTTTATCTTAATTTTCACTTTTTGGAATAATTATTTCTTTGCATCTCTAATGATTATTTGGATCAACCGCTGCAGTCTTTCAAATTTTTTCTTTTTTCTTTTTTCTTTTTTTTTTTTTTTTTTTTTTTTTTTTTTTTTTTTTTTTTTTTTTTTTTTTATTTTATATATATATATATATATATATATATATATATATATATATATATATATATATATATATATATATATATATATATATATATATATATATATATATATATATATATATATTACACAAACGCTGTCTGTTTCCAAATATCCCATCGTATACTTAACCACCAATTTTATCAACGCAAGTACCAAACCACTTATTCAGTTTCTCTTTCACACATAGATTTTTTTTCCACTATTTGTTTTCATTCCACCTCAAGCCATTTCACTTCACACGTCCATTCCTTGTTTACTTATCTATCTCAGTACTTTTCCTGAGTTTTCTAGCCTTGTGTATCTTTTCAATAATTTTGTTGTGAAGTGAATAAGAACATGATAACTGTTAAATGCCACTTGCTGCACGCGTCTACTTTGAATAGATTAGAGCTTTGCCATACTAGTTTCAATAGATGCACCTTTTAACTCCATAATGGTATTATTTTGCGGCAATTCATGGTTTTTCACGGGTGCTTATTTGGTGAGTTCTTCAGTCCTACAATACCCCAGTTGTAAGCAGTATACCTAACCTCTCTGAAGATGTAATGTATAATGAAGCAGTAGGTCGTGTAAAATTCAAAGATTTCCCTCTACTGTTTTTTTACTAAAGGTGCTTCACCTACAAAGCATTACGTTAAATTTAAAGAATTATATATATATATATATATATATATATATATATATATAATATATATATATATATATATATATATATATATATATATATATATATATATATATATATATATATATATATATAATATATATATATATATATATATATATATATAATTCTTCCTTAATATACATTAGGGATTTAAACCGAAACCTAATCCGAAGACCTCAGTCTTTGAAATTCAAAAACCTCACGAATTTATCTGTTCTGAAATTGAAGCGAAACAAAATTGAAGAACTTCCAGATGGTTTGTTCTATGGATTGAGTTCTCTCACCACTTTGTAAGTACATTTTTCATTTTATAAAGTTGTTTTTTTTTTGTTTTTTTTTCTGAGATGTGAAAAGAACATTGAACTTAAGAGGATGAATAATTCGTTCCGTTTATGCATATGTTGTGATTGAAGTCATGAATGTGCAGACCCGAAAATAAATGACTTTGACTTTACCATGAGTTTATTTCAGGTTTTTGGTTGAAAGAACTTGTTAAGAAAGAAGAATTGCTCTTAAATCTTTGTCACATGGAATCAAGAAATAATAAATTAATTAAATTGAAAGTTATAAAGTTGGATTGTTTCGAAGAATAAAAATGAAAACTGTTTTAGGATTAAACGAAAGTTCCAAATCGGGTTTTAAGTTATTAAAACATTAGGACTTTTTTCATATATTTCCTAATAGGTGTTGATGTTACAAATTGCTGTCTTTGTCTATGCTCAAAAAAAATGTAAGAGGTTTGGCATAGAAACTATTATAATTGGAATTATAAATTTCAAATATCGATACAACCATATGTTGTTAAATGGGCATCTTAATTTAAAAAAAAGAAAAAGAAAAAAAAAAAGTCATTACAAGGAAGAAATGCGATGCGAATGTTTAAGGGAGAATTGAAAAACTGTGATAGGTTGGTTTATGAATGCCCTAAACGGACTTAATATTGAATTATTTATGTCCACTGATTTTTCCGGTCGTGAAGAAAGGTAGCACACAGTTTATTGGTTTATTAATATAGATAAAAAAAAAAAAAAGTAGAAGTTCAGATTGTTGGATCTCAAATGTTTGCGGAGGGAAGATTCAATTGAGTAGTAATAGGATGAATAAATAAACCATTTTCATTCTAAAATTGTATTTGTGTAGCTTTGGTTTTAGTAGTTTCCCTACCGTGAGAAAAATGGGACATTGGATTTATTATTATTATTATTATTGTTTTAATTTTATTATTTATTTATATTTTTTTTCAGACGTCTTGATAATAATACAAACATCACCGAGATTAGCAATGGTTGGTTATTTGAGCAGAGAGCATTGAAAATCTTGTCCTTATCACACAACAACATTGGAATTATAAAAGAAAATGCATGGGAAACTACAACGAGTTTGTCTGTCTTGTAAGTTGTGTGTGTGTGTGTATATATATATATATATATATATATATATATATATATATATATATATATATATATATATATATATTATATATATATATATATATATATATATATATATATATATATATATATATATATATATATATATATATATATATATATATATATATATATATATATATATATATATATATATATATATATATATATATATATATATATATATATATATATATATATATATATATATATATATATATATATATATATATATGAGCACAGGGTGGCCCATTAGTAACCATGCATAGGGAAAGTACAAAGTAGTTAAGGAAAAACATTTTATTTAATTAATATGTTCCACATGGTTGCCATTGTTTTCAAAACAGATATGAATACGTGTACGCCACTGTTTATGAACATTACCACAGATAAATGTGCGCTTGTAATGAGTTTTCATTACGTTCCTCATGATTTTTAATGTTTGGTATCTTTTCCTGATTCATGTGTCCCAAAAGGAAAAAAATCAATTGAGGTAAGATCTGGAGTTCTGGAAGCCACACCGACCAATCCAAGAATCACGAAATTGTTGATCCGGCCACTCATTCACGTGAATACTATAATGAGATGGAGCCCCATCTTACTGAAGTACACTGAGAAGTCAATGTCCTCTCATTAGGGATGGGAAAGTCATTTCTTGCAACATGTGAAGATGCTTTTCCGCATTAAGATTAACTGTGATATTAAATGTTCTAATAATTTTGTAACTCCATACCTAGCCCTCATCATTAGTTCACTAGCACCTTGCATCTGTGTCAGACTTATCAAGAGAGGGTTTGCATTACTCCAATATTATACATTTCTCGATTAACGTCTTCATTGTCGTAAAAATTTGCTTCATCGGTAAACAGTATCTTAAATGATATGGTAACATCCTCGTTCAATTTACTGATTACCCATTAGCAGAATTCCTTACGTTTATCCGTGTTGTCTTCACATAGATACTGAGCCATATGCAATTTTTAAGGATGCTATTTATTTGCATTCAAACTGCGACTGATTTTCGATCTGCTGACGAAACTTTCACTAGACAACCCTTGTGTACTTTCCCGAGACTATGTGTAAGCGTTTTTACTAATGTACCTGTTGTAGCTGTACGTCGTTGACAACTTCTCTCTTGATTTGCAACATTTCACTCTTTTGAAACTTACTTTAAACTTTGTCACAGTGTCGTGTGATGTTCGTTTCATATTTTCTGTTAAATTTCGTTTCAATCTCGCGACTGCTTTCTGAACAGTCCATCAATATGATTTCAATTCTTTGCGCTTTCGTCAAACGCATCTTTTGAAGTTATCTGAAAAATAAAATAATAAATCCTGTTACAAACCCTGTATGGTTACTTTATGTTCACACCCTATATATATATATATATATATATATATATATATATATATATATATATATATATATATATATATATATATATATATATATATATATATATATATATATATATATATATATATATATATATATATATATATATATATATATATATATATATATATATATATATATATATATATATATATATATATATATATATATATATATATATATATATATATATATATATATATATATATATATATTATAGATGAGATACGGTTTAGAATTCAGCATAAATATTTATTTTGATATTTGCCTTAAGAAAGCAAATTTTGGATAGGAGCAAGCCTTTAAAAGAAGAAATTTTGGAATTTAGGTTATGGTTTCATTTTAAATTTTATAATTTCAAATGATTCGCCATATTTTCATCAATTCAATATTTTTTTCCAGAGATTTAAGTTACAACAAACTTGGTTGCAGTCATAATGAAGCCCTCCTTCAAAGCTTTGTCGAACATTCAGAAACTCTTCTTGTCACATAATTGTTTGTCTACACTTGACAAAAATACTTTCGGTGAACTGCCGAAATTAAAGATTTTGTAAGTGTCTTATTGATTAATTGTCAGTTTTATTATTAAAAGGAAGAAATTCATTAGCTTTTACCCCTACTCTGTATTATAGGGTGCTTTTATGGGGTTTTGAATTGCTTGTTAATTAATAACTTGTTTTATTGTTTGTTGATTACTTTATTGTAATTTTAAAACCTCAGTACTCTTAATACTCTCTTTTCTTTTATTTGTTAATTTGTGGTTTTCTAAATATATTTATATTTACTTTTACACAGAGACTTGTCCTACAACCAGTTACAGTGGAGTATAGAGGACGACACTGGAGCTTTTCAGGGCTTAAGATCTTTGGTTTCGTTAAACCTAGCGTATAACAAAATCGAAACGATCCACGGCAAGGCTCTTCACCCATTGTCATCCCTTACCTCCTTGGATTTGTCTGGAAATAATTTAAAAACTTTACCTCAAAACCCATTTAAGAATATGATACAGCTTACAAAGCTCTACTTTAATACATCAGCACTCGTTTGTGACTGTCATTTGGCTTGGCTTCCAGAATGGCTTGCTACACAGTCATTTAACTCTGTAAAATCAACTTGCGGATATCCAAAAAAGTTGGAGGGTAAGTCTATTTTTCGCCTGCAGAAGAACGACTTCAGTTGTGATGTCTCTCCTCAGCCGATAATTTCAGAATATCCAAAAAACCAGACTGCACTCTTCGGACATAACATGACCTTAGAATGCGTTGCCTATACTGGGGAGGAAAAGCCGTCTTTCACATGGATGAAAGATCGTAAAGTTATTGAACCTTTTCGGGCGAAGACATTTGTAAGTGTCCAGGAGGAAAAAGAAGGTCAAACTATATACAAAGTTATTTCGAAATTAATTGTGGATAATGTTACACATTATCATAGTGGTTCTTATCAGTGCGTAGCTAGAAATTCATTTGGACCTAGTTATTCACCTCCAGCTAATATCGTGGTTCATAGGTTTCCGTACTTCACTCAACAACCAGTGAGTGTAGAAGTAAAGGAAGGAGGAGCAGTAGAAATAAGGTGCGCTGCTTCTGGTTATCCTGTACCCGATATTTTGCTTAATAAAGAAGGTGATTTTCCGGCTCCAAGGGAGAAGAGACTCTTTTACTCTCCGAACGTATACTTCATTAAACCTGTTTTACCACGGGATGACGGCGTTTACATTTGTACAGCAAGGAATGAAGCAGGAGCTGTCAATGTTACTGCCCGAATATCAGTAATCTATACACCTAGTTTCTCAAGGCCCTTATTCAATCAAGTAGCAACTTTGGGACAATCTATTGCCCTTGAGTGTCAAGTAAGATATTATTATTATTATTATTATTATTATTATTATTATTATTATTATTATCATCATCATTAAGTTAGAATATATATATATACTATATATATATATATATATATATATATATATATATATATATATATATATATATATATATATATATATATATATATATATATATATATATATATATATATATATATATATATATATATATATATATATATATTAAAAAGGGCACAGGATACCCAAAGCCAAAGGTTACTTGGTTTAAAGAAGACAAGTTGGTTCCCGAAGATAGTAACCATGTTTTAGTAGACAATGGACAGTTCTTGCTGCTGCTGAAGGTGGAGGAGAGCGATATTGGGTCATATCGCTGTGAATTGACTAATACCCTCGGTACTCAGAGGAGGGAAATTAATCTCAGTCTCAAACAAGGTGAGTTAACGCGTTTCTAAGGTCTTTGTAAACATATTTTTTGCCTAATTCTTTAAAAGATTTGATTCTAAATTTAATATGATTAATTGTGTTAAAAGTATAAAAGAGAATGACACTTTTTAAAGATATATGTAAGCAATTTAATCACCATAGAACAAACCTTACTCTGTTATCTAAAGAAACAAAATTTAACTTTTAAAATAACTGACAAAACTTTGTAAATATTGTATTTGAAAATTCTACCAGTTTTTTTTTTTTTTTTTAATTTTCTTCCCCAAATTTTTTTAAATGTTTTTGTCAAGATGATCCTCCATTCTTTCAAAAAAAAAAAAAAAAAAAAAAAAAATTTTTTTTTAGAAGAACCTAAAATCATGAACTTTATGTAAATGTAAAATTATTTCTGCATGCCTTCGTGCCATCCTCAAATTTTAAGTAAACCCTCCGTTTTCTTTTGTTATAATAATCATTTGTCTTTCACAAATATTATTACTATTATTATTATTATTATTATTATTATTATTATTATATATAATAATATATATTATTAATATATTATAATATTATAATAATAATAATATATGTATAAGCAAATAATTATCTAAAATTGTTGGGGTACATATCATAAGAAAAGTGTGATAAAAATTATAGAGTAAAGTGAAAGAGAAACTACACTAAAGTGCTAAATTGGATTGTTGTAATATTAAAAAACTCGAACAAACGTTTATAGATGGAGACAACTGAAAGGGATTAAGATGTAGGGAAAAAGAAAGCTGCGAAAATGAGATAAGTAAGTAGGAAGTGTATTATTGTACGAGATAAAATAGCATAAATCGAGGTTCTTATCTCAAATTGATAATAAGTAATTCAATCTTCTTAAATTGAGATTCTTATATCAAATTGATTGGTAATAAGTAATTCAGTCTTCTTGTTTGTTCAAAAATATGAAATAAAGAAGAAAGTTATTATGGGTTTCATTTCATGATTGAATTTGACGAAATTGTGGAAATTATGATTTTCTATTTATTTATTTATGTATACAATTACTCATCGATTTGTTTTTGATTATTTATTTAAGAAAGTGTGTAACATTTTATTTGTTTTTGTTCCAGATTCACTTTTCTCAGCTATGACATACATAGTGATCATGATGGTTGTTATTGCCGTGATGGCAACGTCAGCAGTATGGGTATTCGTAATTTATAGATTAAGACGTCGAGCCCGTCAACGGACGAAAGGAAGCGATGAAAACCGAAGGAGCATGAATCAAATCCTTGGAGAATCACTCAGTCCGAATTTACTGAATCCGCAGCAAAGAGTAAAAAGTGAAAAAATTGATAATCTTACACCTCTTTTGCCACCCTCTCATGTTGATGGTTTGACTACGACGCAACAAGATAGTGGTTCCGAACATTCGAGTGGAAAAGATTCAGGCGTTGGTGAATCTGCCCAACGATCCAGCGAAGACCTACATCCGAATGGAGATATCAAGTCAAATATCAGACGGTCTCTTTTGATATATCCAGACTCTCCAGTTGGTCTTAATATGAAAGGTATTATTATTATTATTTTTATTATTTATTGTTGAGTTTTCTCAAACTCCTTGACCCTGTAAAATAAAAAGGAATACATATCGCTACCAAGGCTTTTACAACTTTTCTTAAGGCTAACCTGGAGACTGATAACAATGTCATCCTCTGTTCCTGAGGTGAAAGTTTACCTGTCAAGCATATTTACTCTTTCGAAACTGTTCATTTGCCTTGTTTGATCTGAATACTGATGTCCAAATGTGCTATTTCAATTGACGTTTTTTTTTTTTTTTTTTTGCATAAGTTGTTTGTAAGACATTTCACAAACTTCAGATTCCTGTCAATAAAATTCTTCCATTCTCTTTTGCGAGCTGCATACTTTAGTTACACCGTCAGAGAAAATCTGTGCATTTTTGCTTGGTACCCTCCCATGTTAATATTTGTGGCAATGTAAGTAATAATTGCCTCTTCAACCCTACACACTTTCTAAATATCGCTTTTTACTACTTAGATACCTTTCTGGTAGATACATTACCCTCTGACTGCGCCAAAGTTCTCACCAACGTTGGCAGTTGTTCTGGCCTTCTACAAGTAGCTATCCTAAGCTATCAAAGAAGCACTGAAACCATGGGAATCATCATGCCACCGTAACCAACATCAGGAAATGTGTTTGACTAACCTACATATTGGTCCAACAAATTTCACTCATGGTTATCTCACGCCTTCATATAGGTCATACAAACCTAACACATAGCAATCTCATGGCCCCGGAAATACAGCCAAGTTGCAGTTTATGTCATCGTAATACTGTTTTGACAGTACATCACTTTTTTTATGGACTAACATTTCTTTGCAACTCTCCGCAAGAAATGTTTTCATAATTTCATTACTCTTTCCCTGCAACAGCATCTCCCATCCTCTTTTGTCATGATTCGAAATTTTTACAAGAATACCATTTTGTTTCTTGAGATCAAAGATTATTTCCCAAATATAAATTTTACTTTTTATAACCACTTTGAAGAGCTTTCATTTTTCAGTATTAGCCGCAACCACATTGAGCTAGGATGCCCCTGCTTATATATATATATATATATATATATATATATATATATATATATATATATATATATATATATATATATATATATATATATATATATATATATATATATATATATATATATATATATATATATATATATATATATATATATATATATATATATATATATATATATATATATATATATATATATATATATATATATATATATATATATATATATATATATATATATATATATATATATATATATATATATATATATATATATATATATATATATATATATATATATATATATATATATATATATATATATATATATATATATATATATATATATATATATAATGTGCCTGCTATATATATGTGAAGGCGAAGATTTTAGCTTTAAATGGAAAGAGAAAATATTCGGTAAAACCAGATCTTCGATATATTGTCATACTATTATGCATGTATTTTATTGAAATTAAAAGTGTGATAAGAATGTATAGTAAACATTGTATATATATATATATATATATATATATATATATATATATATATATATATATATATATATATATATATATATATATATATATATATATATATATATATATATATATATATATATATATATATATATATATATATATATATATATATATATTTCTTTTCAGGTCATAGTATGTCTCATCTAAAAATAAATTCTGAAGAGACGAGACCTAAATTATCAACGTTTAGCATGCACCCGCAGCACTTAGATCCGAATAAAACCTCAAGTAATTACAATCCAACGTATGCCTAGCCTACGACGTGGCTCAGCATCTCGTCTACTACCTGTTCCTTCTCCTGTCACCCCAGGTATGGGTATGAACTCTTTACCGAGACATGCCTATAGAAATCATTCAAACTCTTTAGCCGCTCAGCAGATCAAATATCAGAATGATCGGTGTTCATCCTTGTCCAGAGGTCGAAGACGCTCTCGACCCGACACGCCTCCGCCCACGGGTGTGACGGAAATGGAGGAGAGAAATGGATCCATAGGAGGTGGCAATTTTAGGTCAATGAATACTGTTGTTGATCCATCCGATTATTCAATCTGTCAACCGCAGCCACAGGTAGCTCCAACGTATTACACTTTCCGAAACCCTGAAAGAACCACAAAACCAAAAAGCTCCTTTTCAAGTACTGCTCCTAATAATTTACTGCCAACAAGATAGCTTCTCGATTCCGAAAGCTAAGTAAGGGAACTGTAATTATTATGTATATATAAGTAACCTTCCTAATATCAAGGAAGGATAATGACTTTTCATAAGATCGACATTCCAAGCGAATAAAGTGCTATTTTGGAAGATTTTCGTTGGCTTGAAAAGAGCAACGTTTGTAAATATGTTTTATATAGTTTTAGGTTCGAGTAGTATAAAATTACCTATCACGAAACCAAATTTTTTTTCTTAGGTAGGGAACTAAGTCCTTTTATACATTGATAATTTATTACCTTAAATTAAGGTTTGCGCAGTTGTGACAGTAATGTGCGAATAGGTGTGATCAGTTGTGGCAGGAATGTACGATTATTTGTTCGCAGTTGTGAGAGAAATGTATGAATTTGATGCGTCTGCTGTCGAGTGTTATGTGTTAAACTATAGAAGGAGAGGAGGAGAAAGCGGGTAGAAACTATTTTATTTGTAAATTTTTTTTTTTTTAAATCTTCACGTCATCCAAAAATGTAATATCAAAATAACGGTTTAAGATGGAAACATTTAGAACTGATATTGTTGAATCAGTAATGAATGACAATTTTGTAACCCGCATGCCTACCTATATTTCCTCGCTGCTACGTCAGTGTGTTAACTATTTAGTTTTAGAGAGACTGCGTTTTTTTTTCCGAATAACTAGTCACTAATAATTATAATATTATTATTAAGGGTAATTAAAACTTAAATACGGTATTTCATGCTTCAGGAAATCAATTGATAAACTGATGGAAATTTTAATTCATAAATTTTTAAAACTGGATTTTAATTACATACATTTTTGGAAGTTGAATTTTATGTAAATCCAAAAACGACTTGTACCTGATTTTGTTTTTCTGAATTTTTTTTTTCTTTTTTTTTTTTTTTTTTTTTTTTTTTTTTTTAAAAAAAAATTAAATTTATTTGATGTTTTAAGTTATTATCATTATTTTTATTTATTTATTATTATTATTTTGGGGGGAGGGGTAATATAGTTATAGAATTAGGATTAAGTTAACATATTTATTGATAATGAAACACTTGAAATAATTACCATACGTATGTAAGCCTTTATATATATATATATATATATATATATATATATATATATATATATATATATATTATATATATATATATATATATATATATATATATATATATATATATATATATATATATATATATATATATAATATATATATAATAATATATATAATAATTATCATATATATATATATATATATATATATATATATATATATATATATATATATATATATATATATATATATATATATATATATATATATATATATATATATATATATATATATATATATTATATTTTTTTTATTTTTTGCCAGTTTTTATTATTATTATTATTAATAATATTATTATTTTTTTATTATTATTATTATTATTATGTAAAAGTTTGAAACACGTTTGAAGCGTGAATTTGATAATATTAATAAAAAATTGATACTCATTATTTCCGATTTTTAATTTCTTTCTAATTTATATGATTAGGTAAAACTAATTGACAACTAAATTATACAAAGTATTCGTCTTGTTGCTTTTGTAATTTGATATACCTAAAAATATCATAATTATTATTGACACACTTGGATTGTTATGTCCCGTAGTGATTCAAACCTGTCAGTTCATAGTCTCTTCTTCCGTGCAGATTTTCGGAGGGGAGAGAGAACTCATTTTTCTGGATGATGGTGATATGTGGTGACTGGTATGAAGATGGTGGTTTTTTATAGCTATAATGACAGGTATGTTAAGTAGAGAAAGCCATTACGTTTACAATGGTTGGTAGGAGAGTCAGGTTTCTATGGAAAAAATGAATTCTCAGGAAATCAATGTAGCCTTCTAATGGTACCATTTTTGCTTTTAAATGGAAATGAGTGGTTGGTGTATTAGGAAAAAGCCTTTGATTGCTCTCGCTTTATTTTCTACTATTATATTTTAGTTGGACTGGAGTTTTGCTGTATTCATTGCTGAGCTTGGGCTAATTGTTGGTACAAAGGCTTGAAAATAAGTGGGGTGGGGGATTATGTTGACCAGATTTGGTTCCAGTAAGTAGTGTTTAGAGCACTCAACGAAGCCATCCGGGCGCAAAAAAGTTCATCCTTTATATACAAATGTAATATACTGTACCATTACTAAAAAATAAACAAACCAATTAGCGCAGTTGATATCAAAATCATAAAACACCTTAGGAAAAGAAACTTCTTAACGAACTCCGTTCACCTCTGAAGTAGTCCAAATCAATACAAACAAAGTCGAAGGGTCCATTCACATCTCAAACTTCTGAACCCTTCATCTATAACCACCCTCACAGGCATCTGCAGTCATGCCGTGCCGACTACATAAAATTATAACTACCTTTTACTATGGAAACCTGTTCACATTAGTTCAGTCCTTAAATCCTTAAGTCAAAACGTTTCTCAAAGACCAATCCTCTAACAGATTGATTTCTCTCATAATCCACAATCTCAAAATCAACACAGATCTAACGATCTTCAACACTCTATACGTTTTCTTAGATATAGTTATTCGATGAGTATTTAACTTGCAGACTTACCTCAGAATACATTAAATTTCAGCTAAGGCTCTTCCTTCTGGCTACAGTAAACATAAAATAAGCTTCCAATACAATCCTCATGCATATTCTAATAGACAAAATCATAGATACCATACCACAGTCAATAACGTTTGAAAAAATCACGGGCAACTTTTATTCCATGGCTACTTCAGAGAAAACATTTATCTAGAACTTCCAGACCAGGGTTGACAAGAGTACGTTTTGCCACCTTAGTTTTCCTCGGGGGAGTAAAAAGTTAGTTGGTAATACTGGGGAAAACCTCAGTGATAAAATCTGAACAATTTCTACTTATCAAATTTGGGTACTATTATTACACTGGAGGTATTTAGCTTACTGCTAGTCTGCTACATTGAATTAGTTAATATTAGCTGATTAAGCAATAAAAATCTAATTTCATTATATCAACCTTAATATAATTTAGGTGATTAAACAATAAAAATTATAATATGACTTGACAAGTTGACAGACTTGTCAAGTCAGCTTGTAGGCTGGAGAAGAGGGTGGCGCGAAGAAATTCTGAAGTCATCTCAGACACCCAACCTCTTAGAAGCTTCGTTTAGAAAGAAAAGTAATGTGATCCTTCTAAGAAAGATCACGAGAAAAAGAAACACCGAGAATATTAAGGACAGAAGAAAATTTGTGTTTTCGAAGATGTCAAGTTGCGTGGAAGATTGTGACTAGTAGAGAGATGGAAGAAATGAGTTTTTGAGGCATTGAAAACGATCATATTTTCTCCCTCCCAATTTGAAATTCCAGAAAAATCTGAGGGTAGTTGCTCCAAGGCCACCCTTCTGGAGTTAATTTTATATATATATATATAACTTTCACTGATAAAATGAAAGGTGGAGTCATTGGCATAGTAGGAGTGGATAGAAGATGAAGTAATAGAAGGAAGGTAATTAATAAAAAAAGTTAGTGAAATGGGCAGATGCCTGAGGAAGATCCAAAGAAGTGCCAAAGTGCAGAGATCCAAGTCAGAGAGAAGGAAAAGATCACCAGTAGAGCGCTCTTTACGAAAATCATATTGACGTAAGATTACTGAGAAGTTTCCAAATCTTCCTGATGTAGAAAGATTCGAAAACTTTAGAAAGAACGGAGGTTAAAGAAATGGGACGATCGTTAAGAGGGTTTATGCGAGTCCCCCTTTTTCGGCACAGGCGGAATGAGCACACATTTCCAGCAAGAAGTAAAGCCGAAGTAGAAAGACAGAATCGAAATAATTTATCAAGGAAGAGTGCAAGATCAAAAACACCAGTTTTGAGAACCACAGGAGGGATACCATCATATACCATACGCATTTTTAGTTAAGCTCAGAGAGATCAGAAGTGACATCTTTAGAAGGGTTGCACGAGAACAGGCAGAGTTAAAAAACCAAGGTTTGTTACGTTTAGATGAAGGGAGATAATATGGAAAATTAAAGACGCACAACTGCAAGTCAGACCCGTTAACAGCACCGGCCACAAAGTACTAGAAGCGCCTCCTCACTGAAAGCTGGGTCGTTCTTGAGGAAGACTTGGAGACAAAACAAGAAACAGAAATTAGGTGAATGGATGAACCTAGATTAGGAAATAGTTTAACAATGTAAGAAGGATAAGAGGTTAAGAAAAGATCAAGTATAATGGGTTCATCACCAAGACGGTCAGCGATATAGGTAGGAAGTTACTCCAAATGTTCAAGATATATATATATATATATATATATATATATATATATATATATATATATATATATATATATATATATATATATATATATATATATATATATATATATATATATATATATATATATATATATATATATATATTATATATATAATATATATATATATATATATATATATATAAAATGACTGGTATAGTTTTTTTCCTTGAATCTTAACCCTCGTCCAATATATTAATTGAAAGATAGTTTATTCACTCTCAGGCCATAAATCACTTGTGAATGAACCATTCACATCCAGTAATTACGAATTCAAATTCATAGATTGGTGAGAAAGTCAAAGCCAT
The DNA here is from genome assembly GCA_009176605.1 of Armadillidium nasatum. NCBI lineage: Eukaryota > Metazoa > Arthropoda > Malacostraca > Isopoda > Armadillidiidae > Armadillidium > Armadillidium nasatum. The sequence goes on from SEYY01001201.1 coordinate 158,494, forward strand.
AAAAGAAAATCGCTTACATTCCCTCACGCACTACACAAATGAAGTCAACAAAAATCTATTACTATTTTCCTAAAAAGCAATAATACATATTTACAAAAGCCGATTTTAAGTTTGAAGTGCGATGGTCATTGCTCTAGGTAAGTGATTTCCTTTCTCCTCTGGTGGGTATCTTGTAGACCTTCTGCCTTTTCCTATTAGAAGTCACAAAAATGTGAATGAAAAATGGAAAACTTTTTAACTATTTTACTAGTATATTTTCATATAAAAATTAAAAACCTAAAATCTAATTTTATTTACAATTTTATTAATATATATATATATATATATATATATATATATATATATATATATATATATATATATATATATATATATATATATATATATATATATATATATATATATATATATATATATATATATATATATATATTACAAACTTTTAATAAGATATATGGAAATAATACACGAGCTTTATATCATTATAATGGAGAGAAGCTTTCAGAGTTTGTTTGGCCTGTTTCATGAAACACCTTCACAACTTTTCGTTCATCAAACATTGAACTCCAATAACCGAAAATATTGTATTTTTCATTACTTCGCTTTGCTACGTAAATTTCTTCGGACAACCGTATGAGGAGACTCCCTGTGGGGTTCTTCGACCTAAAAGTTAATAATAACAATAAAATTGTTATATAAATAAAAAATAAAAAAAATTTGAAACAAAATATATGTTATAACAAATAGTATTTTTAAGAAATAAAAAAAGAATTAAATAAATGTTTTAATCCTATTAAGCTCTTTCAACATTATGACCAACAAATAAATTAAATGAACATGGACAGTGAAAAACGTTCCTTATTCATTCCTAACATACAACTATAAAGTAAGTTCATTTTATTTAGGTTTTAATATTTAAAACCTTCTACTCACTTCAGAAGGGGAACATTGATAAGGCTCTTCAAAATCTATGGAGTACAAGGGCCTTCTTCTTCTTCTGGAACGCGAAATTGGTTTTTCTTCTTCTGTTTTTAAGATTAAGGAGTCTTCAACAGTGGCATTTTTTGATCTAGTTGAGGTAGTTCTATATATATATATATATATATATATATATATATATATATATATATAATATATATATATATATATATATATAATATATATATATATATATATATATATATATATATATATATATATATATATAATATATTAGTGATGGCATCCGCATGCGCGGATGCGGAACATCACGCACAAAATTAACATCCGCATCCGCATCTTCATCAAAATTAACATCCCGCATCCGCATCCGAACTTTCAAAAATTCAGCATCCGCATCCGCATTTCTTCAAAATTCGACATCCGCATCCGCAAATTACAAAATTATGACATCCGATCCATCACTAATATATATATATATATATTATATATATATATATATATATATATATATATATATATATATATATATATATATATATATATATATATATATATATATATATATATATATATATGCGAATTGTAGATCAAGATTGAGGGTGAAGAGAGAACTACGGATTGGTTTAGCATAGGAGTGGGATTGAGACAGGGAGTTTGTAATATCTCCATGTTTTTAATCTATTGATGAATGGTTTACTTAGAAAAATGGAGAGAGAAGGGAAGAGTATTACGTTGAGAAATATGGAGGGTGAATGTGAAGTGAATGTTTTACTTTTTGCAGATGATGCGGCATGTGTTGGTGGCAGAATCTGGAGAAAAGATGAGAATACTTGTGAGAGAGTTTGAAGGGAAATGTGCAAACACGAGATTGAAATTCAATCCAGCGAAGAATAAAGTTATGAGGATTGGAGTGGGGATGAGGAAATGTGGAGGGAGGAATTGGTTTGTAGAAGTGTGAGAATGGAAACTTTGAGGAGGTGAATGAATTCAAATATCTAGTAATGTTGGGTGGAAGGTAAGGGGGGACGGAAAAAGGAATAAAGAACAGAGTGGTAGAAGGAATGAAAGTATTGGGGGGCCTAAGAAAAGTATGGAAAAAGGAAAAATTTCGAAAGAAATAAAGATAAGAATGTTTGAATGTATGTGTTCACCTTCTGTATTGTATGTGTGTGAAACATAGACGATAAGTGCTCGGTCGAGAAAAAGTTTCAATGTCTTTGAGATGAAAGATTTGAGAGCGATATATAAATTGAGAAGGATTGATAGGATTAGAAATGAAAGAATAAGGGAGATGTGTAAATGGAAGAAGAGTGTAATTGATCGAGAGGAGGAGAATGTGCTAAAATGGTTTGGACATATGTGAAGAATGAAAGAGAACAGAATGATTGGCAAGGTACGTAGATCCGATGTAGATAGGGGAAGGGTAGGGGGAGGGGAAGGTAGAAGTGGGGATGGATGGATGGAGTGAGAGTGATTTTGATGGAAGGAATTTGAGTTTAGACGAGGGTAGAAGATTTGTGGAGACAGAGATGGAGGGAGGTGGTGAAAGCGTTGAAAGGTAAGAATAGTTATGTTTGTAAGGGAATTGTGGCGGGCACCACCTCACGAAAGTGGGAAAGGTGATCGTGAAATATATATATATATATATATATATATATATATATATATATATATATATATATATATATATATATATATATATATATATATATATATATATATATATATATATATATATATAATATCCGCATATCCGCATATATCATATTAACATCCGCATCTGCATCCGCATCCTCATAAAAATTAACATCCGCATCCGCATCCGAACTTTCGAAAATTCAACATCCGCATCCGCACTTTCGAAAATTCAACATCCGCATCCGCATCCGCACTTTCGAAAATTCAACATCCGCATCCGCACTTTCCAAAAACAACATCCGCATCCGCAAATTGGAAAATATGACATCCGATCCATCACTAATATATATTATATATATATATATATATATATATATATATATATATATATATATATATATATATATATATATATATATATATATATATATATATATATATATATATATATATATATATATATATATATATATATATATATATATATATATATATATATATATATAAAATTAAAAATGAGCTTTAAGAAAGAACACACACACACACAAGCTCAAAACTTATCAGGTAGGAGTGGACGCAAGCTTTAAAATGATGAGTTAAAAATGGAATGAAAAAATCTTTCTTTAAAATTCTAGAGAACAGATGTAACTAGAAAGAATGAGTTTTTATTTCAAGCAAGTACGAGGTTACCGATTCCAGAACAAATACATTAGCTGATGAAACATCCTCTGTGCTGTGAGGACAAAGCAAAATTAAAAAATGCCAATGACCAGTTCGCTTGAGTTGAAGTGCATATATATATATATATATATATATATATATATATATATATATATATATATATATATATATATATATATATATATATATATATATATATATATATATATATATATATATATATATATATTATATATATATATATATATATATATATATATATATATATATTTATATATATATATATATATATATATATATATATATAATATATATAATATATATATATATATATATATATATATATATATATATATATTATTTATTTTTTTTTTATATTATTTTTTAAGATTATATATATTATATAATATATATATATATATATGCGCGATGTGAGAGTTCAAAAGAGCAATGTCCGTTGTAATAGCGATAGTATAAAGAGTGATGAAACAATTCAACGGGAAGAAAGAGATTGGAAAGTTTGTAAGAGCAGGAGAGTTATAAGACGAAAAGGCCTAGACTTCACAGTTGTATGTGTAGAACCACCCCAGATGTGAGGCATACTCCATACAGGGGCGAACAACACCCCTATAAAGAGCAAGCAATTGGGGTAGCGTAAAAAAAATCCGAAGGCGCCTCAGAACACCCAACCTCTTAGAAGCTTGTTTAGAAAGAAAAGTAATGTGATCTTTCCAAGAAAGATCACGAGAAAAAGAAACACCGAAAATAGTTACTGAGTAACAGATGAAGGAAGGTTTGAGTTGAGTATTTTCGAAGAAGATGTCATAGTTGTGTGGAAGATTGTGTCGAGTAGAAAGATGGAGGAATTGAGTTTTTGAGGCATTGAAAACGACCATGTTTTCTCTGCCCCAATTTGAAATACGAGAAAGATCAGAGGTCAGTTGCTCCAAGGCCATCCTTCTTGAATCTATCAACTGCTGTTGGGAGGGACGTCTTTCAAACTGAAACGAGTAATGCAGGGTGGAGTCATCAGCATAGGAGTGATTAGGAGACGAAGTAATAGAGAGAAGGTCATTAATGAAAATTAGAAGAGTTGAGATAGGACAGATCCTTGAGGAACACCACTATTAAAAGATTTAAAGGAAGAACGGTGGCCGTCTACAACAGCTGCTATAGAACGACCGGAAAGGAAATTAGAGAGGTCACAGATTCCGAAAGAGGAAAGTTTTGAAATTAAAGCTTTGTGCCAGACTCTATCGAAGGCTTTTGATATGTCTAGCGCCACAGCGAAAGACTCACCGAAACCCCGAAGAGCGGAGGACCAAGAGTCAGAAAGTAGGGAAAGAAGATCACCAGTAGAACGTTCTTTACGAAAGCCATACTGGCGATCAGAGATAAGATTAGAAGAATTGAGATGTTTCCAAATCTTCCTGTTAAGGATAGATTCGAAAACTTTAGAAAGAACGGAAGTTAAAGAAATAGGACGATAGTTAGAGGGTTGAGAGGGGTCCCCCTTCTTCGGCACAGGCTGAATGAGTGCACGTTTCCAGAAAGAAGGGAAGGTCGAAGTGGAGAGACAGAGACGAAATAGTTTACCAAGGCAGGGTGCAAGCTTGGGAGCACAAGTTTTGAGAACCGCAGGAGTGTTAAGCTCAGAGAGAGCAGAAATGACATCTTTAGAAGAAATTACAATTTTAGGCATAAATGAGTTGGAGGGGGTTGAAGGAGGAGGAATAGCTCCGGAATCGTCTAAGGTTGAAGTTAGAGGCAAAAGTTTGAGCGAAGAGTTCAGCTTTAGTAGAAGGTAAAATGGCAGTTGTGCCTGTCGGAAGATACTAGAGGAGGGAAAGAGGAAGAAGCAAAGTTAGAGTTGACATTTTTTGCAAAATGCCAGAAAGGGAGAGAGGAAGAGGAACCAGAAAGATTATTGCATTTTGCGATGAGAAAGAGTTTTTTGAAGATAGATTTTGCACGATTCCGGGATGAAATATAAGTTGAATGAGTTTCAGGAGTTTGAAGACGACGGTAATCTCTGAAGGCAGCATCCTTGCGGCGGATAGCACGAGAACAAGTAGAGTTAAACCAAGGTTTGTTAGGTTTAGTAGAAGGGAAAGAATATGGAATGTATGCCTCCATGCCAGAGAGAATCACCTCGATTATGCGCTCAGCACACTCCGAGGGACCTCTCCCATGAAAGCAGTAATAATTCCATGGGAAATCAGTGAAGTACAATCGCAAGTCAGACCAGTTAGCAGCACCAAAGTGCCAGAAGACTAGAAGAGACAGAACAAGATACGAAGATAATGTGATCGGATGAACCCAGAGGATAAAAGAGTTTAACAGTATAAGGAGAAGGATAAGAGGTTAAGAAAAGATTAAGTATGTTGGGTTCATCACCAAGACGGTCAGGGATACGGGTAGGGAGTTGCACCAACTGCTCAAGGTTGTTTTGGATAGAAAAGTGGTAGGCGAGTTCACCAGCTGGATCATGAGAACTAGATGAAAGCCATTGGCGGTGGTGAACATTGAAATCACTATATATATATATATATATATATATATATATATATATATATATATATATATATATATATATATATATATATATATATATATATATATATATATATATATATATATATATATATATATATATATATATATATTGAACCAATGTCAAATAATCAAGAGAAATTACAGCTCATGTCTTTTCGGCCCTGGATTCCCTACACTAAAGATGAGCGGAATTGGAGTATTCCCCCTCAATTCAGATATGAGAACAGTTTTCCACACAAAGATGGCTATGGACCCTGTACAGTTCAGAGTAGCTGTGAGAAATAGAATAAATTCTCATTACAGAACTCTTAGTTTCTTTAAAGCATCTCTATGTTTGGTACGTTTTTTTAATGATACGCTTGGTTTGGCATAGGAAGTTAAAAGGTTTCTGAGAGAGAGTTGTGAAAAACTGTGATTTTACTTTAAAAGAGTTTAATTCACTAAGTGCGAGTTACATTATAAATCCTATTCGGATTAACAAGAATGAAACTGGAAAGATGAAGAGAAGCAACTTCAGATATTTAAAATAAATGAAAGAATGAAATTGTAGACATATAAATAGTGCAAGAAAAGCCTCAGAGAATCAATAAAGTGAGAATAGAGTAGAAGATAAAACAAAACCCTGTGTAACATCACTGTTGACAGAGAGAAAATAGAGACTCTAGTGAAAACTGCTGGGAAAGGAAATCCCAATGGAATGGAGTTTAATAATTAACGCTGTCATACTCTGTCAAAAGCCTTGCCTATATCAAGCGCCAAAAGTCCCTAAAATCAGAGAGTCATAGATCAGCAGGATAGAAAAGAATTTCACTAGTTACCTTTGTGAATCGAAAGACATATTGATGATCTGAAAGAAGAGATGGAGATTCCAAATATTCAACAAATGAGAATTAAGTATATATTTAAAGATTTTCGGTAGAATACAAGGGAGGGAATGCAAAAGGACTACAGTTTAAAGGTTCAGAACCAGATAACATTAGATAACTTTCAACACTGAGGAAAGGTATTAATATTAAGTCATGAAGAGTAAAACTGAATTAGGAAAGGCGAAAGCTCAGTAACATATCTTAAAGGCAGCTAGATTTCATAATGTTTATGCATTAGATTATTCATTTATTCAGACAATCAGACAAAAGAGTAGAGTACTTACCATGAATTATACCAAAAGAAAACAACAAAATTTTCAACTTACGTATTTTCTTTATCATCTAAATGAGGATTGTATAATTTTGAGGTTGATTTTCCTCCGCGTCGAGGTTTCCTGCTGCTTCTAGTTGTTTTTCGTGGAACAAATTCATCCTCATCTTTGTCATTCTCTTCTTCCGCACTTTCTTTTTCATTGCTGTCACTATCCTCATGAAACTGTAAATTCAAGTTTTTCTTACGAGTAGACCGTGGAACCTAACGAAAAATTATTTCAAAGATAAACAATCATATTTTTTAATGAAAGAAATAAGTGCCGGCCATCAAAGGTTAATTTGAAATTCACATTTAAGGAATTTTCAAAATTAAACAATACTAAATAGTATTGTTACTTAATATTTAAAAATTGAGAGAGCTATATGCACATTCTAAAAAGACATTTGTAATATCACTTAATGGAATTACGATATATATATATATATATATATATATATATATATATATATATATATATATATATATATATATATATATATATATATATATATATATATATATATATATATATATATATATATATATATATATATATATATTATGTATGTGACATCCGCATAACATCCGCAGTTCATGATTTTTCAATATCTGCATCCACAATTATTAAATGCGGATGTATAAAATTTTGAAAATTATTAATTTGTTGTCTAATGTTTCATTAATTTTTTGGATAGCATGAATAAAAAAAAAAAATATAATAAATATATATATATATATATATATATATATATATATATATATATATATATATATATATATATATATATTATATATATATATATATATATATATATATATATATATATATATATATTAGTGATGGATCGGATGACATATTTTCTCATTTGCGGATGTGGATATAGAATTTTCGTTAAGTGCTGATGTGGATGTTGAATTTTCGAAAGTGTGGATGCAATGTCGAATTTTTCGAAAGTGCGGATGCGGATGTCAATTATAATGAGGACGCGAATGTGTATGCCATCATATATATATATATATATATATATATATATATATATATATATATATATATATATATATATATATATATATATATATATATATATATATATATATATATATATATATATATATATATATATATATTCTTTCCTAGTGAGCCTCAATCTAACTAGAAAGGTTAAAACCAATACTAAGGCGCTGTGCATACTGAAGAAACTGGTTTCATGAGACTAGTTTCGTGTTTCAGTGCACAAAGAGGAAACCCTTTTTCTGACAGTTTCATCATCATGGGAGCAATTGATGGGAAACATGTCAGGATTAAAAAATTTAACAATACTGGATCTCGAAATATTAAATATAAAGGCTATCATTCAGTTCAAATAATGGCATGTTCTGATGCTGACGGTTACTTCATTAATGTTGATGTGGGAGATCTTGGAAGAAATAGCGACGCAGGCGTGTTTCAAATTTCTCGTTTAGGTCGTTGACTGGACCTGGACGGTCTTGGTATACCACCACCAGAACCACTACCTCTTGATGAAAACAATGAAACTAAAGCTAAAGTCCCCTATTTTTTTGTGGGGACGAGGCATTTCCTTTAAAACAGTATCTTATGAGACCATACCCAAGGGCCACTCTAAATGCTGAAAGGAGAATTTTTAACTACAGGCTATCTTTGGCTCGTAAAACTGTCGAATGCGCATTCGTAATGTTGACAGCAAAGTTTCGAGTATTTCACACGCCAAAGTGATGATCTGAAGAAACAGTCAAGTCCATAATAAAGAGCGCCTGTGTCCTAAATAATTTCATTCGTAAAAATGAAGGAGTACCTTACACTGCAAGAAATCAACCTATCAACATTGAATCTAAATGCGGGCCTTCCAAATCTACGTTATTTACAACTGAAATCAGCCAAAAGTATAAGAGAATACCTCACCAAATATTTTCTAATGCCTGGGGTTGCTATCCCTCCCTCAATGGCAACACGGAACTGAAAGTAATGAAGAAGAGGGATAGGTGATGGCTAGTTAATGTAGGTACTTCTTTAAAATACTATACATTATATAATATGAAGTTGAGCTACATGCTTGAAAATTACATGTTCTAGAAATAAAAACCTTTATCTACTAAGCTTGACTTTTTATATCATTCACCTGTACTCTTGAGTTCCTTTGCAATGTTTTCCTCATGTCTTCTGAACTTCGTTCCTGTTGCTGTATTCCTTTATGTTAATATTGTACAAACAAGGAAATCTTTAAACATTCAATTAATTGAATGCTTTTTAAGTCACTCATTTTAATTAAAAAAGATGACACACACAATTGAACACCAAACAAAAGACAATAATCAAAACTGAAATGATAAGAAAATATAAACAATAAGCCTGAAACCACATGAAATTTGGTTTCAACAAAACCTATCTTTTGGTTGTGTGAAACATGCTTGATGAAACTACAGTTTCAAGAAACTTAGTGTGCTCCTTCCTGTATGTTTTAAATCAAATGGTTTCACGTTTCATGAAACCAGTTTCTTCCATGTGCATCCCGCCTAAGGTTTTCCACATACTCATTTAATACACTGTGAACGCTTAACGCCGTATCTCGGTCCGTCTTCAGCAAACTAAATTTTACAAATTTCGATTTTAAAATACAATCAAAATATAAATTCATTAATGATTTATTTTCAAGTAAGTAAGTGTGGAATATTTTACGGGATGTGGGGTCCTATGCTTATCTTTAGGTAAGCGTTCCTCTTTAGTGAATTTTTATTTTATTTTATAATGTTTTTTTTAGGTTACAGACCAATTTTGAAATAAGTTTTTGTTTTTGACAAAGATAGATTTAATCTCCTATAGTTATTTTGATAGTGTACAGGATTATATAAATAAAATAAAAAACGAATTCAAATTGGAATAACTAGAGTGGTTTATGTTGTACAAGATAGCTCCAATCAAAATAAAGAAGAAGCAAGTGAACTTTCATTGACACTAATAATCTATACTTCTATTATTTCTTATCTTTTTTTCCTCTTGAAAGTTTATTTGTCATTAACTGATTCAGGGATCTTCGTTTTGTGACAGGTTAGTATTTACTTTGTTGTCCTTAGGTAGAGATTTATGAATCAATTAACTATATATAAGAATTTAAAATAATAATAATTGCAATAAAATTATAAAAAATAAAATAATAATATTAATACTGAAATAACATAAATAAAAAGGCTGAACTATTTTGGGAAAAAGGACTTCATTACTTAGTGAAAAGGACAATAGAAGCTTCATCATTTAAAGATGGGCAATGAGTTTTATATATAAAACTTCAAAATCCTACGATCAAGAAGGGATGATGCTTGTTGAAGAACAAAGAAATTAGATGAAGAAAAAGTAGAAAAAGTGTGGGTATGTTCACGGATCTTTTATGGCAGATTGTACAGGAGAGCAAAGAGGATGGTCTGTTCTAAAGGAAACTCCTTTATGCTTATCAATCCTCTTTCAATTGTAGACCAGTTTGGCCTAAATAAGCCGCATTACAGCTGGTACACTTAAATAAATAAATTAATGAGGATCTGAGAAGCACTGGGTGAGATTTCTTGTGTCTGAAGAAACTATAAATTGAAAGGGAGTTATAATTTATAAGAATGAACTGGCATTGCGGATATTTAGCTTCAATTATAGTAAGAATATTTCTATTAAGTTGAGATGTAAGTGATCCTATATACAGAAGTTTTAAGTATATTTTTTTTTACAGAGTATAATGCGTTTGAAGATATTAGTGAAACACTCGTTTATTAATACTTTTTCCACTTGCAACTTTGGGAATAAATTAAAATGGAAAAGCATTTTAAAACATTTCATAATATATATAATATAATAATATATATATATATATATATATATATATATATATATATATATATATATATATATATATATATATATATATATATATATATATATATATATATATATATATATATATATATATATATATATATATATATATATATATATATAATTAGTGATGGATCATATGTCAAATTTTCTCATTTACGGATGCGGATATAAAATTTTCGTCAAGTGCGGATGCGGATGTTGAATTTTCGAAAAGTGCGGATGCGGATGTTGAAATTTCGAAAGTGAGGATGCGGATGCCATTACTATATATATATATATATATATATATATATATATATATATATATATATATATATATATATATATATATATATATATATATATATATATATATATATATATATATATATATATATATATATATATATATATATATATATATATATATATATATATATCCTTTAGCTTAACTGAAATAAAAACTTACTTTAAATCCCACTTCGGGAGAATCAGGAATATTTGTAACACTTTTTTGAGTCGAATCGGCTTTTCCTCTTCTCCCCCTTGAATATTGGGGCTGTGAATTGCTAAGATCTTCCCCTTCGGATGTGTCCGCAAGAGCTCTTTTCGAGTTTTGCTATAAAATATATACAACTCCAGGATAACTAGCTTTCATGAAATCGTACTATGTTTAATAATTTACTAAGATTTCAAAGGGCACTAAATTTAAATCAATATAAACACTAAAAATCTAAATTATTATTATAATTGATACTGAATAAACTTACAGTAGTTGATGTAACAGAACTGGTGTTATCTTTCCTTGTTTTTGCAGCTCTTACTGGCCGAGTGTGCTTACGTGTTACTGGACTATCATTCGTAGAAGAAGTCTCACTACATTTAGCAAATTCTGACTACAAATAAAGTTGATTTTAGTTTTGTAATTATAAAATTCCATGTAAAAAATGTTACACTTCACTGCCAAAAAAAAAACTATATACGCACAAACTCAATAAATTTTAAACTTACCGAAACTGGAAAAGAATTTTGGGAGTCTGCTGAACATTCTTTAACGGATTTTGAAAAATTTCTTCCTCTCCCTTTCTTATGAACAGTTTCTGATTGCTTCTTTTACAAAAATAAATAAATATATATTTTTTAAATTACTTATTCAATACAAAGCTTAACAAAAACTTTAAATAAATTCAATAAGTATGAACTACATCCTTTAACAATCTTATGAAGAAACCTATTTTTTAAAGTTTGTATTTTTTGATTTCTTAAAAAAAAAAAAAAAAAATTTTTTGAAGCCAATTTCCAAGAAAATAATAATAATAATCCCAATAATTTTCGTTAAACAAAACTGTATTATGTATATATATATATATATATATATATATATATATATATATATATATATATATATATATATATATATATATATATATATATATATATATATATATATATATATATATATATATATATATATATATATATATATATATATATATATATATATATATAAAATATAATTTTTTAATTTTAAAAAAAAAAAAAAAAAAAAATAATTTTTTTAAAATTTTTATATTTACTTTATTTTTTTAAAAAAAGAAGCTTTAATTTTAAGTAACTATATTGACGTGCTTCGACTAGTAAAACCCTTCAACTCCTTAAGAAGTTAGAACCTTTGTCCTATCGGTCGCTATTTGACCAGAGCTCGTCAGTATTTTTTCTTTTTAAACAAAATTAATAATTACCTTTCAAAGAATCACTCAAAAACTAATAAAAAAAAAATAAACTAAAAATTGATAATACACAAACTTTTTACCTGGGAATGATTTTTATCTGGAATATCTGAATGGAAAGAAAACTGAACAGATTTTGTAATTTCGTGAGTATCTGACAGTTCTTGTTGTAGACTCGATATTTGCATTAACAACGACGATTTCTCAGACTCGCTTTCCCTATATATATATATATATATATATATATATATATATATATATATATATATATATATATATATATATATATATATATATATATATATATATATATATATATATATATATATATATATATATATATATATATATATATATATATATAATAGGGTTGGAGAGATACCAAAATTTTTACAAGATGTATGTCCTTAATATGAATATAAAATCAGAAGAAAACTTTCAAAAACCATTAATAGGTTTTTCTACCAGTGCACTCGTTTTAAAGTCATTTTTATCAGATTCTTTACAAATTAGAAAACCCAATATTAATTTTCTCCCTAGATATAATGGCTAAAGTAAACCTACCAGGAGGAAGAATACCAGAGCAATTCATATATGAATAATAATAATAATAATAAAAATAATATGTATATTTAGAGTTCCTAAAAGTTTATCATTCTCTGCCCTTCATACACTAATGGGATTTCCACAACCACGCTCGACAAGAAAGGAATGAGGAAGTTAGCATGTCAAGCTTTTAAATTATTAGGAAACAACTGTCATGCCTAAATATTTAGATATGTCATAGCTTGAATTCGCTTCTCATTTCCACATTCTCCTCAGTTTCAATTTTCTTTTCATTCTATAAGTAACTAATAACCTTTTTACTCAATCAACATAACAAAAAAGAGTAAAATAAAATAAATAATATAAATAAAACATAATAAAATTATTAATAATAATAATAACACCTCATACCTTAAACGATCTCTTAAGTCAAAAAGTTCAGTATTTTCAGGTTTCTCCTTTGTACTTTTATTTTCTGAAATTTCGCTGGCCAAAGACATTTGCAAAGTGCGCTTCACTTCTACAAAAAAAAAAAAAAGTTCAAAGAGCAATTTGTGGAATTTCAATATAGAGATAGAAAGTAACTCATAGACCCTAGAGATGTGATTTACTGGAATGAAGAGGAAGCAAAAATAAATAAGAAAGTCCGAAACTAATAAAAACTTAATTAACTGATTTTAAAAGTTATTAGTATCAGGAACAACTGCCTAATTAAAAGAAGAAAAAAAATGAACTTTCTTTTAAAAATGAAGATGAAGAGAACATATTCTTCAAAATTGTGACCAAACTCCTCTCCCAGATGTCACCCCTGTTTTATTAGTGCTTGTGTTCCTATATATGATAGAGATAATTTCATGTTTTAAAGTGAAATGATTTCTCTTCAGTGTTGTGTAAACAAAAATTTGCATATGTACCACACAATATAACAATTGAAAGTAAAAAATTTTAGAATAAAACTTCAATCATTTAAAAATATGATATTCACAAACCTTGTTGAAGTGCATTTACTTCTTGATCTTTCTGTTCTAGCAATGCTTCCTTTGATTCTAGATCCACCTTTAACTGATTTACCTCCTCGGTGCGAGCTTCACGAAGGGCTGCAACTTCCTATCATTTGTGTATATATATATAATATATATATATATATATATATATATATATATATATATATATATATATATATATATATATATATATATATATATATATATATATATATATATATATATATATATATATATATACACTACACCATATCCCGCAAGATGCAGGGTGGCGTCGGCTACAAAAACTCTCTCTCTCTCTCTCTCTCTCTCTCTATATATATATATATATATATATATATATATATATATATATATATATATATATATATATATATATATATATATATATATATATATATATATATATATATATATATATATATATATATATTTAAATTAATATCTTAATGAAAGGAAAGTTTATGTTGATATAATTCATGAACTTCACTACCTAAAATTGTAATAATGTAAATAGTAGTAAACTTAATTTTGTAATATATAAACAGAATTGAAAATAATATTAATAAAATGAATAGATAGTCAAATAAAGATACTCATCTCCTACTATGAACCCCCTTATTAGAAAATTAATTATGTTCAATTGTATCATATATGGGGGAGCGATATCAAAATTTTAACCAATACCAATAATTTTAAACTACCTGCACTGATAACGATATAATTCCTTTAGAATTTAAAGATATAAATTTTGTTTTTATCCTGAATTCAGGAAAGTTGAAGTAATATTGTAAAATAATATAATCAATGACCATAAAATTAGGTTTTCAAATATTTGTAATATTTAGTTATTTTGAAGTCACCTGGTTCACAAAACTATTGAAATATGAAACTTAAGGTCCATCAAAATGGCCCCTATCACAAGCCATGTGATATATATATATATATATATATATATATATATATATATATTATATATATATATATATATATATATATATATATATATATATATATATATATATATATATATATATATATATATATATATATATATATATATATATATATATATATATATATACTATAAACCGTGGCTCAAACGGTAGGGTGATTGACTCACGTGCTTGAGGACGCCGGTTCGATCCCACTTCGGGATCCTAGGTATATACTACCTAGAAAAGTTCCTCTTCGCGAATAGGGCAATGCCCGTGAGATTGTGAACTTTTTTAAATAAAATAAAAATTTATATTATTTTATATATATATATATATATATATATATATATATATATATATATATATATATATATATATATATATATATATATATAATATATTGTACGGTGGATAATAAATATGCCGACAAACAGTGAGATCTTATTAAACACGCTATGCTGGGAAATCGTGTCTAATGAACCTAAGTATGGAAATGCACGATTGAGGAGGTATAGCCCACACACACTCGGATGCTGAGGTAAAAACAAAACATACTGAAACTATCCTTAACCGAACATTTTCCGATCTTGGTTCATTAGACATGATTTGACCAGCACAGTATGTTTAATAGCGAATCAGAGAGAGAGAGAAATTCTGCAAAAGTAAACGGACTGTAAACACCAAAATATAGTAAAAAACTAAACTAGATCAAGGTGAATGGGAAAAGGATTTTCCATTATACAAACTTGTAACTGATAAATTTGAAAAATATGAATAATGATGGAGGAACATTAACTTTATAGAGATGTTATTTTTCAGTTTTTTTATATTTTAGTAGTTTGAACTTAGCAACAGCAAGAATCTTGAAGATTTGGCAATCCCGTTTCAAGGTAAGAATGGTGGGAAATTGAAGGGGAATATCATCTAGAACAGCGGTTCCCAACCTTTTTTTCC
>SEYY01001202.1:0-35000 GCA_009176605.1 Armadillidium nasatum
AAAAAAAAAATATACATAAAAAAATATATATATATAATTTAAAATAACACGAGTTAGCAAAAGGGAGCAAATTTGACTTGAACACTTTAAGAAGAAAGAACAAAATGAACCAAACTTAGTATACTATCATTGAAGGTAACTGAGTTAAAGTGGAACAGATACACGAACACACTCATACTATGTAACATGTACACACGCAACACACATACACACAAACATACACCTGCACACATACATACATACAATCACAAATACCTATGCATACACACTTGCACATATACATACAAACATACATATACACACATATACTCATACACACACAACAAATACACAAACATATACATACATACAGATGCACATACATATATATACACACATACATCCATACACAAATAAATATATAAATAGTTACTTATACACGTATACATACATAAACATACATATGCATATACATACATACATGTACACATATACATACATACTCACATACAACATACATACATATCAACACATAAACATACATAATGCATACATTTACATACATACACGAGAACATATGCATACATACATGCATACATAAATACATACATATATAAATTAGTAGTAATCATTCATGCTGCTTGTTTCTTTCTTTAGAAGGAGAGATTTAGAAGAGCTGGATAACTGTAATAAATGTAAAATATAACTGGATAAATGTAAAATATAAATTTTTTTTTGAAAAATTAGAAAAATATATTTATATAGCAACTTCAATTTATGTATCACATTTTTCATTGTTCAACACTTTCATTACTTAAACTAAAATATGGTTTAATATTAATTATATTTTCACTTTGCACTTTATTATTCTTTTTTATGTATTCATTATTATCGGAAAATTTTACAATGGGATAGGGACCATGGTATACTGCTTACAGTGTGTTTCTGCCATATTGTTGGTTTTTTACAAGAACAAATTTCGCATCTTGTAAGTTCTTTGGGACATATATTTTTGGATTTTTGGCAGAAAATTCTGGAGATAGAGGGAGTCCCAAGAACAATTTTAATTTTTCTGTGTAAGTTTTTATTGAAAGTGGGAATGAGGACTCTACTTGCTCTATTAAACCTCCAGGGAGGGAGAGATTTTGACCCATCATTAAGATAGGGGTTATTCCTTCTGAGTTTAATGGGGAAGTTCCTAAACAAAACAACACAAGAGGTAGGAGATCCAACCAATAATTTTGAACATCTTCCAACTCATCCGACAGCATGGCTC
Source organism: Armadillidium nasatum (assembly GCA_009176605.1). Classification (NCBI taxonomy): domain Eukaryota; kingdom Metazoa; phylum Arthropoda; class Malacostraca; order Isopoda; family Armadillidiidae; genus Armadillidium; species Armadillidium nasatum. The sequence goes on from SEYY01001202.1 coordinate 1,256, forward strand.
AAAGAGACCTCAATAGTATTCTATGAGAGTTTTCAATGAGTCCATTACTCTGAGAGGTATAGGCAGAAGTAAAGTTATGTCGGGATCCTAGCTCCTCACAAACACTTTTAAATAAATCAGAAGTAAATTGTCCACCATGATCCGAAACAGAAGTTTCTACCACTGCAGCTATGGGTAAGAATTCTCTGGTAATTGTCTCAACAATTGTAGAGGTTTCTATGTTTTTCAAGGGGAAAGCAAAGAGATAGCGAGAGAATCTATCAATTAAAGTTAAAAGATATTTATAGTTTTTACATGAAGGCATTTTAAGAATATCTATATGAACCACCTGAAATTTTGCCGAAACTGGCTGGTAAGATTCATATGGTGGGCTTATTTTGCATAACGATTCATATCTCTGGCATGAATCATAACTTAGAACAAACTGCTTTGTGTATTTAGGCATATCCTTCCATACAAAGCGCTTCCTAAGAGATGCCAGAGTTTTCTTGACTCCAAAATGCCCAAGTGAATGCGAATAAGAAATAACAGGTATAATGAAAGATTCAGTAACAAAGACACGAGGTGAAAGTGGAATAGATTCATCGACAACCAAAGACAGTAGGTCATTTTTATAATAATAGTTTCACTTGGTCAGCTTGAGATTAGTATTTTCTTGCTTGTTTAAATATTTTTGAAGTTGCACATCTGTTTCTTGTGCTGTTTGAAGTTTCTTTATAATCAATTTTACACTGAAATAGTTTAAACACTTCATTGGCAGAAATATGGAAAATAGATGACAGTGAATGACAGTCATCCTCTATTAAAGAATCCTGCTGTGGAGAAAGCTATGGGGCCTATAATACAACGTTTACGTCTTACAATAGTAAGAAAATTTTCTACACTTGTATATTTTTCGTAACACAAGATTATAACTTGTAAATTGTAGTAACAAGTGTAATCTCAACACTTGTAGACTACTTCCTTAACACAAACTTCGTTGCTCTTAAGTTGTGTTACAGAAATGACGACGAAAGTCTACAATTGTTAGAATATTTTAACAAGTCTAAGACCGTGGGTAGACGAGTTTAAAAGTTCGAGGACTATAAATATTTATATTTTTGTGTGATATTATTTTATTTTTGCATATTATAATTTTTTGGACTAAAACGTGAATAAAATATTTAACTTTGTGAAATGTGGATGTTTGTAAGCCTTGACAACCTTTATAGGACTACGTCATTCTGCCGTATTAAAAGATCTCGTGACGTCACATTGAAGAAAAATAATTTTCATTAGTTTTAAATTTTTTTTTAATTGAAATGTTTTTTTTCCTTACAAAATTATTTGTCTTTCGCTGTTTAACCTTTAAAAAAAAAAAAAAATCATATCCATTTGGTTTTCGTAGTTAGGCTGAGTAGAAAAAAATGGATATGATTTTTGAAGAAAAAGAATTTTCATTAAATTTTTTTTAAAATTTAAATGTATTTTTTTTTCTTACAAATTATTTCTTTCGCCGATTAACCATAAAAAAAAAATAAAAAAAATAATATCCATTTCGTTTTTATAGGCTGAGTAGAAAAAAACGGCTGATTTTTTTTTACGGTTAATCAGCGAAAGACAAATGATTATGTAAGAAAAAAAAAAACATTTTAATTAAAAAAAAAAAATGCAAAACTAATGAAAATTATTTTTCTTCAATGTGACATCACAAGATCTTTTAATACGGCAGAATAACGTAGTCCTATAAAAGTTGTCAGTGCTTACAAACATCCACATTTCACAAAATTAAATATTTTATTCACGTTAAAGTCCAAAAAAGTATTTCCCTCATTTAGTCTGTGGAACTCATAAACATTAACTACTATAGTGGAACTAATTCACATTTACTTATTAAAAAATTTTTAGAAACTTGAATCACAGACACGCAGACTTAACACCTATTTACTATGCCTAACATAAACAAGTTTCCCAGCTGACTTGTAATTTGACATCATCAACTTGTAGACTTTTAACTTGTAGCTACAAGTGTTGCACTTCGGTTTGTGTTACTGAACTTGTAGATACAAGTTCTACAATTGTAAGACTTGTAACAGTTGTGTTATAGGCCCCTGGTGTGACCAATGCTTCATCGCAGATTGCTTCAGGAAGGACTTCTGTAACAGTGTCTTCTCTTCCAAGTTGGAGTGAAGGGCTTGTTGCATCTGCCTTTTCTGCAGTATTTGAAGGAGTTGATAATTTCAGTAAACTGGTAGTTGGCTGTTCAGCAGGATTTCTGCTCAAGTAATCAGCAAGAATATTCTCTTCAGATTTAATATGGTTTATGTTCAAATCATATTCATACAAGAGTTAGGTAACACTGCTCCCTTGCAAGCAAGTGATTAACATCAGTCTCCTTTTTTAAGTGACTGTGGTTACTGAAAGATTGTCACAAAACACATCTACCTTTCGTCCTTCTACGATATGTTGAAATTTTTTTACAGTTTTAACCAAGGCAAGGAGTTCCTTGCTAAAAATACTATAGCTCATTTCAGTTGGGTTTAATTTATAACTAGAATCCAAGTGGAACAGTTTTTTCATTTTCGGTTGAAACTACAACACCAGCCAAGGCAGTCTGACTGGCATCAGTGAAAATTGATATTTTGGCATTATTAGATTCCTCAGGATTCCATTTTACTCTATGTTGAGAGTATGGAGCGCCATTTAGAAATGAAGAAGAGGAGAAATAATATTAGAAATTCCAAGGAAGTGAAGATCGGAAATAGTTTATACTTTTCCTAAGAAAGAACGTAGATCTTTAATAGTCTTAGGTTTTGGAATGTTTAATATAGCAAGACTTTTATCTTCACTAGGAAGCATAAAACCTTCTGACACATCAAAACCAAGACATGTAACCTTTGGTTGGCCAATTTTGCACTTGTCCACACTTAGTTTTAAATTAAAATAATTCAACCTATCAAATACCATTTCTAAAACTTTTAAATGCTCCTCATTAGTTGGAGTAGCAATTAGAATGTCATTAATATAAATGAAAATATTAGGAATACAAGAAAGAATTAAAGAGGTATATTTAGTGAAACTTGTGGGACTAGAATGAAAACCTTCAACTATACTGTTATACAAAAACTACCATATGGAGTATTAATTGTTAAAAACTTTCTACAATCGGGGTGAACTTTTAAATTATAGAAGGCCTTCTTGAGATCAAGGACAGAAAACACTTTAGCACCAGAAAGTATATTCGAAAAATCCCCTAAATTTGGAAGACTAAAATTGTCATGAACTGCTCTTTTGTTAAGAAGCTTCAGGTCAGCTACAATGCGGACTCTACCTGAAGGTTTTGTCAAAACAGAAATTGGAAAACCTCATGGTGAATGCGAAGGAGATAAGACCCCAGCATTAACTAACCTGCCTATCTCCACTTTAGCTTTGTCATATAGACACATAGAGATTCTTCTGCTTTTTATATGTTATAGGGGGTCCTCTTACATTAAATTTATAGGGACTAACTCTTTTAGGGCATCATGCTCAGCGGTGGTAAGGGGAAATTTTAACACTTTATTTTTATATATACTATTTTCACTATTATTTATTTCACTTTTATATTTACCATTATTATACCTATAGGAAGAATTGTTTATATTGCTACCCCCAGCATTATTTTTATCTTTAACCATTTTTTTATTTTCCATTGTACTACCAGTATTACATAATTCTGAGCTATCATTTAAATATATATCAATAAATAATACCTTAAAATTAAATAATAGATTAGAGTAAAGAGAAGGTGTGGAGGGTAATTTGGGAGAGAGAGTAGCATTAACAAAATGATCAATTCTTTTTAGGGGCACCGACTCCACATTTCCTACAATTACATCACAAGAGCTCCGTGTCTGAGCATCAATAATCTTATGGTTACTAAAATCTATTAAAAAATTATACTTTTCAAAAAAATCAAGCCCTAAAATATTACACAGTACATCACAAATTATAAAAGTATGCTCATACTCTACGTAATAAAAAATTTACAGTTTTTGTTTTAACATCATAAATGTTTATTTTAGTACCATTAGCAGCAGTAAGGAAGCCAATAGGTTCTTTTTTATCTTCTTCAGAAGCCTTAAAACATGATAATGTACTACCCGAGTCTATAATATATAACTCTTTTTAGAATTAGCATCAAAAATACGATAGAGACTTTAATTTTAAATTGGTTTTAGACATATTTAACACATTCATAATTTTTAAAGTTGATGTACCCTTATAAAAATTTGCATTTTCAACTGGCATCGCAGTATATTTGCAAAGAGCTGATGGCTCTTGTTCAAAGACTGGCTTTTCACCATGTTGATAATGCAGATTTTTATCTTTAAAACTATTATACTCAGGATAATGCTCAAGTTCACTAGACTGAGATACTCTTTCGTTTAAAATATATGGTTTTAAATCTTCAGTAGCAATCGCATTCCCATAATGTTGAGCATTGTTATACTTTATATTATATAAGAATGCAATGAATTAGTATCATTATTTGCAATTGTATAAACCTTATTTATAAGGGGGTAGCTTTTTCCTTCTTCCTTTCTTAATTTTTCATATTTAATATATACACTTTTATCACTAACTATTATACACCGCACTTTATTATTAAATTTCACTTTCAATTTCCTTTTTGAGGGGCTGATGTTAGTCACTAAGATTCGTTTCCTGGAGGGGTTGTAGGAGATGGTCCTGAATTGGAAAGTTGGGCTTGCCTGGGTGCCCATTGACAGCTACATCCTTGGAATCTTGTGGCTTTTTCTCGAAATTTATAATGGTAAAAGCAAAGAGCACCCTCTGGTCTAAATCTTAAAGGTGACCTGCCTCTATTTTCATGGCCTCTTGTCCGACCATTCTCAAGTCGCTTTACCCTTATATCCAATAATAATAATTAGAAGGTGGGGGTGTAAGTTCACAGGTTCTTGTAGAAAAAGGCGCTATGGCATTGACAGAGTCATTGTGGTAATGGTCTGATACAATTCTGCTTCTACGACTCATATATTTATCCGCAGCCTTGGCCATTTTAAAAATTGATAGATCTCCCGTTAATACTTCGAGCATTGCTGACGTGTGCTCAGGTAATACCTGAAGAAACATTTCTTTTGCGACCGTTTCATTATTTTGTATCATACTTTCAAATGCAGAATCTCCAAGTGACAACCTTATTCTATTTAAATATTCCGATGGTTTTTTACCAGGTTTCTATTTCTGTTGAAACAAGTCTTCAACTCTTTCCTGGTCCGAAGGTGCATAGTTAGCTCTCAACACTTTTTTCAACTCGTACGTATTTTCGGTTATAGGTGGTTGAATTTGGGAGATAATGGAGGAGGGTAACAAGGGTCCAATAAGTTGAATTCTCTCGATAGGCTTATTCACAAAATAAAGCAGGAATAGCCATTCTATTTTGTTCAGCCACTTTTTGATGTCTCTCATCAAATTTTGGTAAATCTTGAATCGAAAGAGTTTTCCTATAATGAGGTGACGAGCTTCTGGAAGATGAACTTCCACCGGAGGAACTTCGTTCTGAAGTTTGCTCAATAGATCTTTCTGTACCTCGGTTATTGGTTTCATTAGTATGTGCTTCATTATCAACTTCTACTGAAGTTATAGAGATCCCAGAGGTTGAAGGATCTAATATGTTGTTTGTTAGGCCCAGTTTTATTTTTTCTTGAAGGCATCATAGAATTATTTTATTTCTTTACTATATATATTTAACTGTTTAGTTGTATTTATTTATGTATATATATATTAATTTTTTTTTTTTTTTTTTAAGAAGGCTAGATTATACGGTAGTTTCTTAGTTATTTGGTATGAATATAAGTATACATTTCTAGCCTAGGCTTGTATATAGTAGCCAATTTACTTCTATAGAAGTATATATATATATATATATATATATATATATATATATATATATATATATATATATATATATATATATATATATATATATATATATTTTTTTTTCAAAACAGTAAGTAGGTTTTTTTTTTTAATGTAATTTCTTCTTTATGGTAACACTATTCTAGCACCCATATATTTATTTATTTATTTATTTATTTATTTATGTATTTATTTATTGTTAGTATTATTAATTTTTTCAAAAGTTATGTAAACGTTATTTATTTTATTAAATATAACAGTTTTATAAATCTTTGTCACTTTAAATCACTTTTCATTTGATATTAATGATGAAAACTTAAGAAATTTTAGAGAGTACCAACTGCACTATTATCATGTATTTCGTGTTATAGGCTAGAGTAGCTTTGGTTCTATTTTATTTTCAATACTAGGCCTAAAGTAATTTAAATTTTCATAAAATTTCTATTAATTCTTCATACAAAGTCGGTTTTTATTTTAATTTTAATTCTGCTTGTTTATTTTTACTATGATTTTATAATTTCTTCACACGAATTTTCAGTAACGATGTAGGTCTAGGCCTCCGTAATACACTTGTTATTTTTATACTTTTTCAAGAAAAAAAACTTTCCTGTTTATTTATTTATTCTCTTATATTTGTGTTCTATATTAATGCCACATTACTGGGGAACACCATCTGCAACAAAAAATGTCTGCCACAATGCTTGCTCAAGCAGCTATATTTCAGCTTAGGGTTTGTGAGACCTAGATCATTACTTCGTTGCTCTTATATAAAAAAAATTTTTCTTCTTGTTCAGTAGATTTTTATCTTACTAATAATATATTGCATGGTTTGGTATTAAACAATACTCTTGCGTATTATTTTATTTTAAATAAGAATTTTCACAACTTTTACAGTAAGATATAATGTTATCACAATGCGTTATTCACGCTGCTTTATTCACAACGCTTGCTTCACTGGCAAATCCTAACAATCGATACATCGTTCACAACATCGATACATCATTTATCATTCATAAATCGTTCACAATATCGATATATCATTTATTATAAATAATAACCAATTACATTTATTTGAAAAATTCAAAAATCAATACACCTTCATTATATATATATATATATTATATATATTATATATATATTATATATATATATATTATATATATATAATATATATATATATATATATATATATATATATTATTATTATTATTAAATGCTTTTTGTTTGAAGCGAGATATAGCCTCCCAAACTTTGTGAATTTTTGAAATTTGGTAAAAAATGGACCGTCTTGAAGGCTATATCTTGAAACCAATGAATCGTATTGAATAAAGTATAGAGAGGAATTTGTAGTCCAATCTCTCCTCTATACATCCACCAAAAATAAATGTTATAGTTGTAGTTTTTTTGTTTTATTTTTTTCCAGAAAAGGTGGATAAAAAAATTTTTTTTTCAATAGTTGAGGAACAAAAATCTGTTACAAGTTTTTGTTGCCAATAGAATTCTGAATATACAATACAAATTTCAGGTCATTCTGAAAAGTGATTTGGCCTCCATTCATTTGAAAAAGGTCAAATTTCAAAAAAAAAAAAAAAAAAAAAATGACTGAGGTTAACCGGGGCCCCGGTCAGTTCATATTGGCAAGTGATAGGGGATACATTATTGGGAGATTCTTCTGAAGCTAAATATGCACTAAGGATAAATGATTTTGGGGGTCCATTTTACGTTACAATAACCTATATAAACAACTAATCTGACTACGGTTGAGAGAGATTCCACTGGTTTTTTCAATTCAAACCCCCAACCACTTCAAGATCTGCAACAAGGCTAAAACAAAAAATTAAACATCCTATCCTAACTAAAAATATATCTTTTCCATAAGTGATTTCAATTAGTTAAATCTGTATATCAAAACTGCTCTCTCAACAAGTTGACCCAATGCTTTGCAACATGAGTGGTCCCTGTTAGGGCGCCAATAAAATTTTTCTATGTAAGGGAGGGTGAGAAGAGTATGAGGAGTAAACAAGTTCCTGATAGAAAAGGTCGACGATGTAGTAAGAAGAATTAGAAAAAAAAAATACTATAAAGTTTGAAAATAGATTTAGATAGGATATCCAAATAGAAAGTAAAAATAAGTTCAAGTATTTATGAAAAGTCTTCTTGGCTTCAATATAATTATTTAAGTTCATTCCATTGTTCATTGCCTTTGTAACATATAGCTCTACAAGATTTGGTTAGAGTGTTCTTTGTTTTACCTAGAGTATGTGAGTTTGTGCTTCTCAGATTTGGTCTTCTTACATTTTGGTTATTCATTATTAGATTTGTTGAGTTCTTTTGACATTCCATTTATGACCATGAAAATGTGAGTAGTCATTGTGAGAGTAAGCATATCTGGTAGTTTGAGTTTGGATAATTTTTTGAAGAGCAGGCTTGTGTGTTTATAGTAATTGTGAGATCCAGATTAAATGAGTTATTTTTTTATGTAGTGTTATTAAGGGTTGTAGCAGGTATACACTACCACATCCCCATACAGGTAGATTATAGAGTAGGTGTGGGTAAACAAGGCTGTAATATAGATTATTTTAGTATATATTGTTAGAATTATACAAAGGAAAACAATTATTTGTTAACACACACTGTTAAGTTAAGTTGACCAAAGTGTGAATCTCTTGAGTGTCGTCCACTTTTCCGTTTCAAACGGACGACATTGATAAAGGAGGTTGGATGATAATGAAGTCGCTATCCGTCTTGAGTGACTTGAGCGAAAGAAGAAACTCAGACACGTAGCGATCACGTTATGTGGGGGGGGGGGGTCACGTTAAAGGAACGGTAATGCAGCAGAATTACAGCAACCATTTAAGGTTAAAGGAAAGCAGAAAAAATTTCTTTTTTCTATTAATGTCAAGAATTTTTACAGGAACAATGAGTTTGGTTTGAAAACGGTTACCAGAACAAGGAAAGGAGTTGAAAAACTGAATGGAACATATCTATGCAACTAAGGGCTTTGTTTTTCGGAAACTTAATAAAAGAGTTCTTACAGACTGGTAAGATATCAAGAACTTTTTATCCGTTGAGTAATTAGAGAAGTTGGTGAAATGGATATATTCCGGTACAGGTATGAGAATTGGAGAATACGTTGCGTTGCAGTTCCCCAGTTCGGAACTGTAATATACAAAAATTTTTATTTTATTTATAGATTTTACCAAGTAAAAAATAATTTAAGTAAAAAGAATTGAGGAACTTACGTATTGGCCATCGATGATAGGCTCCAATACCAAGGTAAGTTCTTATTTTGTTTTGAAAAAGTCCAATAATAATTTATGGATCTCTAATGATTGTTTATATTTGAGTGAATGTTATAATATGTTCGTTATTTATACTATTATATAACCAATAACCATTATTTAGCCGTTACCTAAAGAACATAAAGAATAAATTAGAAAACAATCAAATAAAAGAAAAACGTAATTAAACTCATCTTTGTTTTGTTTTTGAAGTTACTCATCTTTTTCACCAGCGTCTCTTCCCATCGTGACCACACCTCTGGAAAATAACAAGAATTAGTATATGTTAACATATACTTACACCCCCTTACCATAGTTGGTCTCGGTGATAGAGACTGACCAACTTTCCTGGAGGTAAGTAGGAGTGTTCCAGATAAGGTTGTGTCACGAGGAATTATAAAAGAGACTGGATGATTCTCAAAACAAAACGAAAAAGTTTCCTAAAACAAGAACATCCTACCCCTCTAACCTATAAAATGAGCGAAAGAAGAAAAGAGTTTTAATTGTGATGATCCATTTCGGTCACCTGCTCGAAAACTCAAGTAAGTTCTTTCAGAGCAGCCTCTTTCGAGATGCCCCTTTCTTTTACGAACTTCCAAATCTTTGATATGTGACAGTAGCGAAAGTAGTAAATTCTGGGGATATAGTGGACATTGTTGTTGTGGGGTTGTGACTCGTAGATATATTAGATTATCCCTTCTGCTGAGCAAGTCGATGTAGCATCTTTCTTCTTTGGTTATATCGAGTTTGCAGTCGCTTAACTTTTGGTTTAGCGCTGCCAGATGCTGGTGTTGACGTCGGTGGAAGAGTTTCTGTTGTACATCTCTTCTTCGATTTGGAAGCCGTTAAAGGACAAGTCTTTAACGAACCCTTCTTGTTAGTTGTTTTCACTCCGTCAGGCGGTTGTACTGATCCGGAGGAAGTGGAAGGTTGCTCGTCCAAGTCTATGGAACCCACAAACGCCCGAGAGTAGAAATCTCTGGTCTCCGTTTTACCTTTGGTTCGCCTCTTAAGAGTAGAGGGTATCGTCCTGGGTTGATCGGGACGATATTCAATTCGCCCTTGGATACCCGAAGGTCCAGGAATAGACTCTACTTCCTCAACAAGCACTGAGGTTGTGGTAGTGGTTGCTGAGGTGGTGGTTGTTGTATCTGGTCTAGATTCTTGAGCCAGCCCGTGGTTTAAAGTGGGTTGGACTCAAGATGGTGAACATTTCATCAAAGGCGGCTTCTGTGTAATGTAGACCATCATGGCACAGATCCAAAGCACACAATCTATCCGATTTCCCCATCCAGAATTGATGATAAGGGTTGTTTTGACCTTTCTTGTTGTAGTAGCTGTCAAAAACAGCTTTCATTGAAAAGGTCCGCTTTTGAACCAGTACAAGTGGGTACCTTGTAGGTTCACCGTTTGCCCGAACATGTCACGAGCTTTCTTGTTAAGATATGCTCTCTGAGGTGAGGATGTTGTTCCAGTGAGGGTATAAGGTCACTCCGGCCTTGACGGTTGAGGAAGTCCTCGTTGAATGAAGAAATGTCCTACATGGTAGGAATAAGTAAATACACCCTCATGGCAGGATTGAACTTAGCGGCAATTCGGGTCATAGCATCCATCTGAACAGGAACAAAGGACAAATTGCATACTGGATTCCAAGTAATGACCTGGATGGATTTGTCCTCAGAGGTCAGAGAAATCTTTTTCCAAATGGAACATGTTAAACCAAAAATGTAAATCTGTTCAACTGGTCCTTTGGATTTGAGAAAGCAGGCTAGATGTTGCCCAAGAGTTGATAAATTCGCACCGGGATGGCACAAAATAAATAATTCAATACCATAACTCTGCTGCAACCGTTCCTTCATGTGTGTTACAGCACGCCAATTTCCGACGTACCAATACACAATACTCTTCTTGATTCCACCATTTTCAAACTGGAAAAAGACAAAAAATATTAAAAACGGGATAATAATTACAAATACATACATATCAAAAATAAATCCTAAAAACTTATTAACTTTATCAATTCATGACTTTAAATAAAAATAATTTATCATTAATTTTAACATTAACAAATTAAAGTAATTATCAAATAAATAAAATTATTCAAAACTCAAATATTCAAAATTTAATTATCAAAAATCATTTTCAAAATTTAAATATCAAAATGAATATTTCATTGATTAATTAATAGTTGAGTCAATCTATTTACATTACATTTGTTCTTTATTAGTATGTCAATTTCATTACTATTACTTTTTTATACTATCTATAGAAATCAAAATTTCTAAGATTTATTAATCTATTCAACTGTTAATATTCTATAGTAGTAACATATTAGAATTATCAAGTTAATTTAAATCTAATAATTTAATTTTATTAATTCTATTAACTATTAAGTTCGTATAAATCTAAAATTTTTTAATTTTATTAATTTATTATTTTATGGCTTAGATCTATACTACTTTTTAATTATATTTTTATAAATTGTACATATTATATTTCACTTTCTCTTTATTTTTATCACAATTTCATTTTTATTCACGACACAGTTTTCTATTCACGCTCATGACACTTATCTTTTGCTTTACGCGTACGATATTCCAATGGTCGATCCATTATGAAACTGTGTTGTTTGGCTTCTCCCTGTGATCTTATCCGACGTGGTAAAGGCGCCGGTTTTTCTGAATCCATCCCCTTTAAGCAGGTGAAGTTCAACTGTCGCTCTTCTTCCATTGATGATGGTTCCACAGGTATTTGTATTTCCATGTCGTTTTCCTTGATGAAAAACACCTCCAAATCAAAGTCCTCAAAAGATTCGGTCGATTTATCGCTGAACTCATCACTGAAATTCAGTTGATAATATTTATCAAGTTCTTCCATTATGGTGGAAAGAGCCTTAGGTACAAATCCTTCGAATGAACCCTGTTCTACCGAATAGTCTAATGGACAAAAACCTTCAAATGATTCATTGTTGTGTTGAACAGGTTAAACAGATCCTCTTCTTCCGGAGGTATCGTTAGATCCGTTTGTGTGAATCTTGTAGTGTTAATGTCTGCTAGCTATGTTAGATACATCGGCTGTTGGTTGATCCGGAGTTTGCCCGAATATTTGCATTTGTTCCTAGTGTTGCGTCAAAAGATTCCTGTAAAACTCTGTATGAGTCAGACAAGAGTGTTGAATAATCGTTATCGATCAGTCTAAATATCGCTTCCTGAGCTTTCATTTGCCGTTTCCTCAACTCCTCCAACAAGTGATGATCCTCTGCGGCTAGTTGATATGAAAAATCATCGTCGTCCTCGTCACTGTCGTCCTCAGGTAAAACCGTTGGAGTCGGCGTCGTGTCCGGCAATGACTCTTCATTTGATATCTCCCCCTGTTCTTCGTTGATTTCCGCATGATTCTTGTTGGTAATCTTCATCCTGTTGTGTAAGTTGATTCTGTAGATGTTGGCGGAAATAAGGATTTCGTAAGAGATATCTGGGAACATCAACCCATTTCCGGAGCTGTGAAAAATGAGCCTGTATGACACCTTCCCTTTCATTGATTGGGTACTTGGCTATATCGTATGCGAGTGTTGAGTCGTATACTTTAGTAATCACGTACGGTCCCTTAAATCTGGGTTTAAACTTGTTACTTGCAAGATTTCCTTGAAACAAAGATTTATATGCGACTTTATCACCAAGGTTAAGCGGTGAAAATTTTTCAGCAGGTGACTTCCAATACTGTCGTAAACAAGGATTTCTCCTTGCACACGAATGTTGTTGTTGAACTAAGAAGTCACTTGGAGTTGACTTTATTGCTGAATGCCAAGTGTTGTTGTATTTTACAACTACTTGCGGTAGTTGCAAATCCCAATCAGTTGGGTTTTGTTGAATCATCATTCGCAAAGTCTGTAGTATGGTTCGATTTACTCGTTCCGTAACTCCATTCGTTTGTGGCCGATGACTAGATGCCAATACATGCTCAATGGCAAATTCCTCCAATACTTCGTTAAAAAGTACTGAAGTAAACTCAGTTCCTTGATCAGAAAGAAGTTTCTGCGGAACCCGCGGCAAAAACGGAATAAGTTTAAATTTCAACGTAGTGCTTACGGTTTTCGCAGATTTATCTTTCATAGGGATAACGAAAAGATACTTAATGAAGTGATCAATTGCTACAAGAGCATAAGAGTGGTTTCGAAAAGTTCGCGGTAATTGTAATAAATCAACTGCTAACAATTCGAATGGATAAGACGTTGTTATCTTCATTACTAGGCGGAATAATCACAGTAGGATTATTTTTGTTAAGTTGACATGTCATACAAGACTTACAAATGTCACGAGCAACATTAGCAAGTTTTGGATGCCATAAGGTCCTCTCTCACCAATGCAATAAGTTTCGGTGTTCCTAAATGTCCATTTAATAAATGTAAATCCAGAAGTAACCGAATTAGAAGAGGCATGGATAGAACCATTCGCGGAGTGTTTTCGTTTTGGATGAAGATTAAGTCTCCAAACAAGAAAAGATGTTGTTATGGGCGAAATATTTCTAATCCATGTTCACGAAAGGTTGTATTTTCGTAGGGATCCAATGCTCTCCTCAGTTTGTGAAGAACATTGTCCTTAAATTGTTCTTGAAGTATTACCTCTTCATCAGCGCTAAATAATTCATCAAGTTCGTCGATGGTTAATTGACAAATGTTGACGATATTTATTTTGACGCTTTTCTTATTACACGGTTCAAGATAATTAAAATGTATACCAGATACATTTTGTAAGTTACAGACATCACCAGGAGTTCCATATGTTAATGGATTGTTGTCATTGTAGAAAACTCGTACAAGGCAATTAGATATATTAGCAAAGGCTAATATTGCTTCTGGAATTGGAAGTTGGCCAGGTAATTTCAGCAACTTCAGCTTCTTCGTAATATTCCTGCCTTTAAGTTGATACTTAGCGGGGTGTTTGATAAGTTCCTCCGCTACGGTTTCTCTAATATCCATATGGTTATCAGGTGTCCCTTCCAACCACATGGAAAAAGATTGAAACAAGGAGTTTCCTCCTCCTGGCATTAAATGTACTGTATACCCTTCAGGAATAAAACCTGAAGGTTGAACTTCCTCAATGGGGACAATTTCCAGTTGATCATTGTGATCTTCTGGGAGTGCCTCCACTGGAGATCTGGACAACGCATCAGCTACTACGTTATCTTTACCTTTTATGTAGCGGATGTCATAGTCATAATCAGTCAAGTCACACAAAGTACGCGCGATACGTCCGTCAACTGCCGAAATGTTATTTAGATATACCAGAGGCTCATGGTCAGTGAAAATAATGAATTTCTTCGAACACAAGAATGGTCGTAAAATTTTAACGGCCCTTCTCAATGCTACAAGCTCCTGTTCTGTTGTCGAATAGTTTAGTCAAGATTTGGAAAAGGTTTTTGAGATGTAAGATATGGGTCAATTTACGCCATCAATAGTTTGTGATAAGACTCCTCCTGCTCCAATTGACGAAGCATCAACGTGTAGTTCTAATGGTGGAGCTGTTGGGCTATAGTCTGGAAAGGCTAACGTCGGTGGCTCCACCAACGCTGATTTTAACTTCTCAAATGCCTCCTGGCATTCTGGAGTCCAATTAACTGTTTTACCCCGACTTGAGCCGAAAGTGGCTTACAAATTATTGAGCAATCGGGAATATGTCTTCTATAGAAATTCACCATACCCAAGAAAGACCGTAATTGTTTTATTGTTGTAGGTTGTGGAAAGTTAAGTACTCCACTCAAATTTTTATCAATTGGTTGTATCCCTTCTGGATCAATTAAGTGTCCTAAAAATTGAACACTTTCACGACATAATTTAGTCTTTCCTGGCTTCAACTTAAAACCATTTGCTTGTAACGCACCCAACACTTTCGCAATTGAGCTCAAATGTTGGTCAAAGGTCTCTGATCGGATTATCAAATCATCGAGATATACCATTACTTCCGACCAAGGTATTCCTGCTAAGGCGAGCATCATACCTCTTTGGAAGGTTGCGGGTCCTCCTTTTACCCCGAAAGGCATCCGAAGGAACTCGTAGTGAGCCAAACGGCGTTGAGAATGCCGTTTTCTCAATTGACTCTTCGGCCATCTCGATTTGATAATACCCCCTTACCAAATCTATAGGTAGTAAACAATTTGGCTCCACTCATGTTGTAAATGGAGTCAATCAAGTTTGGCAAAGGGAAAGGCATCCGCTTTTGTGTGCTTGTTGAGGGCACGGTAGTCAATACAAAGCCGTAGTTTACCGTCAGGCTTACGTACTGGTACCACAGGAGCAGAATATGGAGAGTAACTGGGTCTGATGATATTCCCTCTCTCCAACTCTTCACATTGTTCTTGGATTTCTTGAGCTAATGGTCCTTGAAACCTTCGAACTGGTACATGAATTGGAATGTTGGTGTCCAATTCAATTTCATGTTGGATGTTAGTTGCTAATCCAACGTCTTCATCATCCATACTTAAAACGTTAGGATATTGTAAGAAGAAGGTTGATTAGTTGTTCTTTCTGCTCTTGATTAACGTTAACTTCGTTAATCTTGAACTCTTCAATAATCTTATCGCGAGTCCAATAAGCGATGCTTGATTCTTGTTGTGTTGAATCAAGTTGATGCCTATTTATAGAAACCTCTACGTTATTTTCTGGTAATGCTGTTGCGATTCCCAACACTTGTCCCTCTTGGTATAAAACCTTGAGGTGTCTTTCTTATTGCAGATAGCAATTCGAAACGGTTCTTCGCTATTAACCAATCCGGTTACTATTTCCACTTCTACTTTTTCTGGTGGTTCCACTAACATTGTCGAAGTAGGAAAGTTGGTTCCTCGACATGCCATTTCGACATCTACGATCTTGAAGTGGTTAGCGGGAATTTCCACATTCCGTGCGTTGATGACCTCCCGATAAGTTGATTTCGTTGGGTCTGTTGCTATTACCACGAAGTCATTTCCGGTTCTCTGGAAAAGTTGATACGTTGACATATCGGGTAATAAGTTGTTTGCTCGTAGAAGCGTAACTCCAATAACCATGGAGTTATCCATAGCGGAATCTGGAAGTATGTAAAATTCTTCCAAAGTTGAAATATATCCCTGTTTCGAATCTTAATCTTAAGATTACAAACTCGTGTATAGGAATACGCGCATTTCCAACGCCTGTGACCCTTGCGACTACCGATGGATGTCGTTGTATACCATTCATTAATGAAACAGTGTTTTCTTTTATTAAGTTGATTTCTGCTCCATTATCTATTAAGGAATGGAAACAAGTTCCTGGATAGTCTACTACTTCTACTGCTACCATTAAAGGTTGGGTCTCGCATTTGCTAAATTGTAGAAGTAGGGTTTCACTCTTATTTTCCTCTAAGCTACTGTATGTTAACTCTGTTACTAATGGGGAATCCTACAAGGAGTAGTTAACCCTTCCACCGTGACTGGCCAATCAGTCACAGGGTCAATTAGTTTAAAGGCTGCTCTTGTTGATTTCACACCGGCAATCCCCCAATGGTGTGTTCATCCTCCGTTGATGACCGTCTCGAAGATTCTTGAAGTTCTTCTAGCTGGTGGAGAATTACTTTCTCGTCGCGGTTTTCTGTTTTTCCATTCCGGACAATGTTTGCCCACATGACCGTATTGGTTACATACGGGACAATTCTCTGGAAGACGTCGTTGTTGATATTGCGAACACTTGAAAGACAAGTGCCCACTCTTTTTGCAGATGGAACACTTGTTGTTGAGAATTTAACAAGTGTCCTTTGAGTGCGTGGTTTTATCGCAAAAACTACACCACTGGTTGTTTTATCGTTGCGAAGTTTTATGTGCACGATTATCACGCCTACGTTCTTCCGACCTTCCCGACGAGCTAGAGCTATCGCTATTATTACACGGTTTGTCCCTAACGAATTTGGGATTGCGGTTTCCCGTAGACTTCTTTTGACGTCGTTCTTTCCTTCCTGGCCTTTTCTCGACCGGCGGTTGTGGAAGGGGTTGGGTAATGGAAGTTTTATTCCAACGCTTCACCACTTCTGTCCACAACTTTTGCTGGGGTCTCGACTCAGCTACCACCCGAGAAATATCTATTACTTCAGGAACGGGTACTTGGTGATGTCCCTTAAAGTCCTGAAGGTGTCTATCAGCTAAGTTCACCAGCTGATCAAAAGAAACTTTGAAGTTGGTAAGGCTGCAAGAAACACTTGATGTAGTGTCTCATGCTCTTTACAGGCTTCTGTTGAAGTGGTGGGGTAGGCCTTCTTCGCGAGATCCAACAAATGGATAGCGAAAATCTTGACCGTTTCATTTTTTTGCATTTTGGCAGTCATGAAGTCATGCACTGCTCGTTCTCGTCTGATGGTGTCCTCGTTATTGTACAGATCTAATAAGTTCTATTTGATTTCTTCATAAGACTTATCTGCCTTATGGAGTTGATGGTATAGGGTCAAATACGAGGATTGTAAATATGACCCCAAGAGCCTTAACCAGTCCTGTTTTTGGGTTGGGTACAGGACCGAACAATATTCTTTAAATTCACGGAAGAATATTGTTAAATCTTGGTCAGTATCAAGATTGAACTTTGCTGGTGGCACAGCCTTGTTACACTTAGGCTTAGTTAATAATCGTGTCATCATCGCAAGTGTTTGTGACACCATAGCGTTGTGAGCCTGCTGAACTGCTAGACCCTCCATTATGAACTCCCTGAACTGCTTATCTGTCATGGTTCCAGTTGATATATGGGGTTTACCTGCGGGGTTCATGTTCGGTTGCTGTTGATGTGCCATATAGGTAGGTAATGACGGTGGTTGAGTTCCTCTGTCAGCCTCACAAGCTACTGCTATAGACTGCTTCTTTTCCTTTGGCCGTACTGACCGTTCAGGTGATGGTGGTGGTGCAGCAGTAGGAGCGGAATCTTGATGATCCGTTAACATTTCCAATATCAGGGTACTTTGCCTGCTCAGTTGTTGAAACACTTCTTGCATATGCCTTATGGATTTCACAACCATGTCTTCCAATTTTACGATGGTTCGATGATCCACAGGTTGGAAATCCCGCAAGGATTCACCCCTTGGATTATCGGTCGGTTCGTCTGGTGTGGATGCAGCGATATCATCGAGTGGAAGAGGGTCATCCAACTCGATCAACTGGTTCATGTTCATTTTTGATTCATCATTGTCCATTATGTTCTTTTCTGCCATTATTGTTGATGTTATTTCTTCGTTCCTCCTTGTGATCCTGGCTGGGTCGCCAATTTATTTTCTCTGTGACTTCCCTGTGATAATCCCACAATAGAAAATAAAAATAATAGTTGTTTAAAACTCACGTTTGGTGTTGAGTCCAAAATCGCGGTTGATGTTATACCTGCCTCTTCTGATGGTGGTATTGGTGCTCTTAGAGGGTTGTTGGATCGTCTTCTTCTTAGGACGGTGTTGAAAGTTATTCTGCCATCTGTTACAAACAGAAGCCCTCAGGACCTCTGCCAGGGCAGTGTAGATCGCTAAAAGGAACGGCTTCAACAGATTTAATATAAATTCAAAGACAAAAGTTGGAGGTCATTAAAAAACAAGAAAAAATAAAATTGTTTAATAGTTGAAAGATGAATAAGGAATATGAACAAGGAATAATAACGTTATCAGAGTTCGAGCAGAACACAAAAGAAAGAACTGTAGATGGAAAACAAAGCAGAACAGGGCGTTGAGTTGTAATGAAACTGACGGGTATGTTGGTTTCTTAATGACTGTTTGTCAAAGAAGACACCCGTCGTCAATTCAATAAAAGAAGGAGAACTAGGAAGTTGACTGATAACTTAGAACCGGTTATAGTTGTAGTAGTTCCAGAGTTGAAACTAAAAATCAAAAAACTTTTCCTTATAAGATATTTTGATAAATTTTATTATGAACACACAATAAAATATTTGTATTAACTCACGTATTGGCCAGACGGTGGCTGGCTCCAATAGTGATATAAAGTATTTTTCGTTGATAATTCAAAAAAAATAATTTATTTCTCTATTTTCAATCTACGAATCTAGAATAATTGTTTGTAGATTAGAGTTAAATTAACTTTTTATTAGTTTTTTATGTTATAATACAGTAATTTAAAGGAAGAAAAATAAAAATATAAAATAATTATGTTAAATATTTTGTAGTCGAAATCCCTATTTTTTTATTTTCGAGGTTGATCATCTGTTTGTTTCCTTTCTTCACCAATAACTATTGGAAAGAAAAGAATAAGAGCGTTAGAATGGCACATGCTCACAAAATATATATATATATATATATATATATATATATATATATATATATATATATATATATATATATATATATATATATATATATATAGTGAAAACTAGATATCCAGCCAGATATCCAGTATTCAATTTTTTAAAAGTGCTGGATATCTGGTATCTGGCTATCCTGCTCATCTCTAATTGTAATCCATTCATTCTGTAGTTATTCTCTTTTAATTTAATTACATATGCATGAATTAAGGGCTGTGAATTAGACAGTCTTTGATAAGTCCATATAGTCTTGATCTGTTGCTTATTTTCTAATGAAATTTTCAAAGTAATTCTATGAAACTCATTTTTATTTCTCTCAGTTGTCCTAGAAAAAGATAACAAATAAGGCATATTTGAAACCCATTTATTTTATATATATTTATTTTTTTCAGAATATTCTATAAACATGTTGATATTAATGGTTATTTTTAAGTAGAAAAATGACATCAGAGGCTACATTGGAAATAGAAGCTCATCAAGAATGGTTAGTATACTTTGTAACATTATCAGTATTTTAATTTGCAGATGGGAAAATATTTTTTTTGCTAGCGGCAACTCTAGCTCTGGCTCCACTAAAATAATTTTGCTGCAGCTTTGTTTTTAGCATTGCAGCCATATTCAAACTTTTTTTACCTATTGTGATTATTTATGCTTAAGATCAGCATGGAACACTTTATCAGTTGTTTTGCTGAAACCTAAATAAATAACTGACTCTCCTTTGTTAATTCATTCATTATACTGGAATTTTTTAGTTAAAGAAATAAATTGTTTGATTTTCTGTAAGTTTTATCTGTCTTGCAACATGTTAAATTTTTGTAAAATCTAATCAACATGCTGACCATCAAAGGCTATATAGGGGCTGCATAAAGTTGATTTTATGTCAGTTATCAACTTCTGTGGGTGAAATGTAGATAGTAGATAGTTTTAGGTATCAAGAGTTTAGTTACAGGTAACTGAAATTTTTAAAGTTACTGAAAACATTGAAGTTAGAAATGCATCATTTATTTATCAATCATAGTTATCATCATGATGAGGTACTTTTTTTTTATTTTTTTATATACATACTTTTTTATATATAAGTAATATATATATATAGCTCCCGAGGTGATGAGATTACCCCCCTATTGGGTATATTGGATCTTAAGGGTGCTTCCCATCTCATCCCGGTGCCCAATGGTTCGTTCCATTTCGCGCTCACCTTCTTCTACGGAGTAAACTCTCCTTCACACACATAAAACATTAATACATACACCCTTTAAAAAAAAAAAAATATATATATATATATATATATATATATATATATATATATATATATATATATATATATATATATATATATATATATATATATATATATATCAATAATGGCACCGACAATAGTATCCTCAGAGAAGCCCTGAGGGGTTGGGGAGGGTTTCCATAATTATCCCCTTATCCACCCCTTTCCCATTACCACTTGGGAGTTTGTGGCCTCCAGTGATGGGTTTGGTGCCACCAAGACACAGCATCCAGCTTGTCCTGATACACAGTCTAATTTTTTTTTTTAACTTAATTTCTGTTACATTCGCAGCCTGCACACAAATTTCTACTCTGTTGAACATAACCTCTCTTATTCTTGATTGAAACTCAGATGTTTGAGCGTTCTTATAGCAGACCATATTTCGTTTCCTCCTACTATCTCTTCCTCAATTTTCAGCCATAGGCTGTTGTTGTGCATATGTGCGCAATGATGTCGTTTGTTCTTGTGTCTTTAATTTGGAGTCTTCCAAATTTTCCACCTTATGACTCAGGCTCTCTTGCCATTCTACAACTAAATTCATTTGTTCTGTTTATTTATCTCCTAATTTTCCTGACTATCCTAAATTCTTTGACTATTTAAACTCCAAAATAGAGCACATTCTCTCTTCTCCTTTCTCTGAAATCATCATATTAAGTGATTTCGACGTTCACCACTGCCAATGGCTTTCTTCTAGTTCTCATGATACAGCTGGTGAATGTGCATTCCATTTTGTTATCCAAAACTACTCTGAGCAGTTGGTGCAGCTCCCTACTTTATATCCCTGATCGTCTTGGAGATGAACCCAATATTCTAGACCTTCTTCTAACTTCTAATCTTTCTCCTTAAACTGTTAAACTCTTTCCTCCCCTGGGTTCATCCGATCACCTTCTTGTCTCTGTATCCTCTTCTATCTCTTCAAGTCTTCCGCAGGAAAGACACCCTTCTATTGAAAGGAAACGTTTGTTGCATTTTTGTGCCGCAAGCTGGTTGGATTTGCTGTCTACTTCTGTGATTTCCCATGGGAGGGGTCCCTCAGAATGTGCAGAATGCATTACCGAGGTAATTCTCTCTGGCATGGAGGCGTACATTCCATTTTCTTTCCCTTCAACTAAGCCTAACAAACCTTGGTTTAACTCTGCGTGTTCTCGCGCTATCCGCCACAGAGTTGTTGCTTTCAGGGATTACTATCGCCTTCAAACTCTAGAAACTCACGCTACTTATATTTCATCGCGGAGTCGTGCAAAATCTATATTTCGTAATACTAAAAACTCTTTTCTTTGTAGAAAATGCAATAATCTTTCTGGTTCCTCTTCTTCACCTTCAATCAGGCATTTTGTAAAAAATGTTAACTCTGACTTTGCTGTATTACCTTCTTCTAAAAGTTGAACTCTTCACTCAAACTTTCACCTCTAATTCAACCTTAGACGATTCCAGACCTATTCCACCTCCTTCATTGCCCTCTAACTCCATTATGCCAAAAAATAGAATTTTTTCTAAAGATGTCATTTCTGCTCTCTCTGAGCTTAATACTAAGAAGGCGTATGGTCCCGATGGTATTCCTCCTGTGGTTTTCAAAACTTGTGCTTCTCAGCTTGCACCCTGCCTTGGTAAACTTTCGTCTTTGTCTCTTTACTTCAACCTTCCCTTATTGCTGGAAACGTACACTTATTCAGCCTGTGCTGAAGAAGGGGGACCCCTCTCAATCCTCCAACTATCCTTCCATTTCTTTGACCTTTGTTCTCTCTAAAGTTTTTGAACTTATCCTTAACAGGAAAATTTGGAAACATCTCAATTCTTCTAATCTTGGATCGCCAGTATGGTTTTTGTAAGGAACGCTTTACTGGTAATCTTTTTTCACTTTTCTCTGACTCCTGGTCCTCCGTTCTTCATTTCAGTGAATCTTTTGCTGAGGCGCAGGATATATCAAAAGCCTTCGATAGAGTCTGGCACAAAGCTTTGATTCCTAAACATTCCTTTTTTTGGAATATATCCTTCTCTCTGTGATCGAATTTCCTTTGTTCATTCTATAGTAGCTGTTGTAGATGGCCACCATTCTTCCTTTAAATCTATTAATAGTGGTGTTCCTCACAGTTCTGTCTTATTCACAAAACTTTTCCTACTTTTCGTTAATTATCTTTCTATTACTTCATCTTCTATCCACTCCTATGCTGATGACTCCACACTTCATCACGACTTTCAATTTGAAAGACTCCCCACTCAACAGCAGTTGATAGACTCGAGAAGGGTAGTCTTTGAGTAACTATACTCTGATCCTTCATGTATTTCAAATTGGGGCAGGGAAAACATGGTTGTTTTCAATGCCTCAAAAAACTCCCTTCCCCCATCTCTTCAGTCGACACAGTCCTCCACACATCTATGATGTCTTCTTCAAAAACAAACAACTCGAGCGTTCCTCAGTTCTTAATATTCTTGGCATATCCTATAGACTCGAGAAGCGTTGTAAGGGGGAGCAAAAGGCTTCCAACCCAACTTTCTGAAGTGTATTATGTTGTGTTGTCGGCAGCCCAACAGGTATCCCAATTTTTTTAAGGCCCTTATTCCCTCACATAGGATAAAATATAATATACATCTAACTCACCGTATATTTTGAGGTTTTAAGCTCTAACCGTGGCCAGACGTTTCTTAATTATCAGGTGTTCTGTCACTGGACACCTCCCTCGGAACACGTAGATAGTAATGTTTAAGAAATCTTATGTCTTCCAAGTAACTAAATTTTTCGTCACTCGGTCGGTTCGTCAGTAACTAGTAAGTGGTCTATTTCCTAAAGTCTCAAAGTCAATCAATAAAGGCTTCATACACAGGAAAAAGAAGCTTCTCACTTAAACTAACCTTTATTTGTAAATGACTTTATGACAATTTTTTAACTCTAGAAAAATATATATAACCTCTCAATTACAAATTTTTTATTCAAATTATATACAAACCTAACAAATTTCTGTTTACTATTTGCGATTTTACTGGTCCCAGAACGATCGAGTCGTTGTTAGAGAAGAGCGGCGGAAAGTAATGAATGTTAGTAATAGGAAAGGTCAAGAAAGGAACTACAATAGGAAATAGGAACGTACGATGTAAGTAAAAGGTGGGAACACTTATCTAAGTGTCTCAAGATTTATCTTGAGAGAGAGATCGAATGAGATAGTTTTATTGACGTTTCGCTCTTGTGACAACACAAGATCAAACACCCGACACCGTCAGAGACCAAGTCCAAGAATAGAATTACAAATCAAGTCCACGAATTAAAGTTTTGTTCAATCCCTCAGAAAAATCAATTCCAACAATAGAAGTCCGGTTTAATTCCAAGGTTAAAAGTCCTGACAAAATATAAGCTATATACCCACCCACATATATATATGTATACATATATATATGTGAGTACGTATTTACAAAATTTAATTAAACATTTTTATTATTTATACGATTCGCAATTTTTAACAAACCTGTTGTATATAGGACTTGTTATCTCCTTTTCAATAAAAATTGTTTTCCTTTATGCAATCCTTCGAACTAAAACCTAACAAAATTACAAACAATGAGTACACTCATGTATATGTGTATACACATATACATGTGTGCATCATATATTAATTTTTTATCAAATTAATTTTCATTATTATTATATTTTATTTTCCAAACGTTTAACATAGGACAAAATTAACGGCCTGGTTACCTGTATGGGTTCAAGGATTTAATCTAAGACCACAATAATTGTTTTGATTTTGTATTTTCCAAATCACAGTTATACTTAAGGAATTTTGATTTACAAAAACCTATACTCTCTATGTATTACTTAAATTTCGATATTTAAGTAAAATTAAGAATTGAATAACTTTCATAAAAATTTTAAGAACTATCTCTTATAACTGCAAAAGAAAAGATTATTTTAATACAAAACTTCTACAAAAATATAAAAATATCTTAGAAAAATTAAAAATAAAAATACAAAGAAAGAAAATGATCTTTGCATATTTCAACTTGTAAGTTGAAATTTATAAGACTATAAATTTAATCTTTAATTACCATCTCCCTTTCAGCGTAGTCTTGGAGCAATTAACCTCTCATCTTTCACGGATTTCAAATTGGGGCAGAGAAAACATGGTTGTTTTCAA
The DNA here is from genome assembly GCA_009176605.1 of Armadillidium nasatum. NCBI lineage: Eukaryota > Metazoa > Arthropoda > Malacostraca > Isopoda > Armadillidiidae > Armadillidium > Armadillidium nasatum. The sequence continues at coordinate 26,126 of SEYY01001202.1, forward strand.
TTCCTCAAAAAAAAAAAAAAAAAATTCCTCTGTCTCTTCACTTGACACAAACTTCCACACATCTATGAAGTCTTCTTCGAAAACACAACTCAAACCTTCATATGTTGTTAATATTCTTGGCATATCCTTTTCTTGTGATGATCAGAAAGAAGGGAATGAGATTCCAGATGATCCAAGAAGTGAGAGTTGAGAAGGGTTTCAAAGATCTTAGACAGAATACATGTGAGAGCTATAGGGCGATAGTTAGAAGGATCAGAGCGGCTACCCTACCCTTCTTATATATATATATATATATATATATATATATATATATATATATATATATATATATATATATATATATATATATATATATATATATATATATATATATATATATATATATATATATATATATATATATAAGTAGGAGGGAGGAATTAAGATCATGAAGGTTTTAGAAACCAATAATTTTCATGTTTAAAATAGGCAAAGTACTTAATGTTTCATACACTGGCAGGTGATCTTTGATAGTTATTTTTTTTTATTTTATTTTATTTTTTAAATTAAAATAGTGGAAAAATATGGGGAAATAACCCAAATTGTCAACAGGACAAATTTTAATTGTTTACATGCCATTAAAAAATTTGATCTTGTCCAAAATATTGATGAATAGTTTTTTATGAGTTAAATCTTAAATACTATAAAACGTTACTAAATGATAGTTGCAGAGATGTTCTTCGATGGACTAAGTGTACTTTTACTAAAAGGAAGTGTGCAGATCTCCATGGTTCTCCTACTGATAAATATTTGTGGCATCTTGTCAAAAATATCTAGTAACTTTTGTAAATCTACCTTTCCTTCTCTTATTCACTCTGATTTTTCTGTAGCTATAGTCCCAATGAAAAAGCTAATTAATCTCTTCGGCCTCCTGTTCTCTAATTTAGCCTTGGATGATTCTGGCATCCCTTCTCTTACTACTCCTCCTCTCAGGTGTCCTATGTCTCTACCTGTGATTACTCATGATAGGGTGCATGGGATTCTTGAGTCTATGAATGTCAAGGAGACCAGTGGTCCAGATGGTGTTCCCCCTCTTGTTCTGAGGGAGTGTGCTTCTAAGTTGGCACCTGTCCTCATTCAGCCCTATTTTCTATGCCTTAATACTAATACTTTTCCTCAATGCTGGAAGTACGCATAAATTCAGCCGATCCAAAAAAAAAGGTAGCCACTCTGACCCTTCCAACTATTAACCTATAGCCCTTACTTGTGTTCTGTCTAAAATTTTTGAAACTCCTCAACTCTCATTTCCTGTATCATTTGGAGTCCCATTCTCTTCTTTCAGATCATTGGTAGGACTTTCATTGCTCGAGGTCAGCTGGTGACATACTTTTCTATCTTACCGACCTATGGTCTTATGACTTTAGGGACTTTGGGGAGTCTTGTATGTCGACGCTTGACATATCCAAGGCTTTTGACCAGGTATGGCATGTGTTGCTGCTCTCTTAAGCTTCCTTCCTTTGGGTTTCCTCCTTTTCTTTGCTTACTCTTGTCTAATTTTCTCTCAGATCGTTCCATTTCGCCACTTATAGATGGAGTGACCTTTTCCTCCTTTTCTATCAGCTGTGGTGTGCCTCAGTGTTCTGTTTTGTCTCCAACTTTATTCTTACTTTTCTTTAATGACTTTCTTAACTGCACTTCTAACTCTGTTCAATCTTATGCTGATGACTCAACTCTACATTCTTCTTCTCAATTCAAATCTGCTCCTTCTTTTGCTTCTAGAGTTGCTTGTCTTCAACTTTTCGATCTGGATAGGATTTCCCTGTGGGGTCATAGCAAACTTGTGAAATTCAACTCTTTAAAAACTCAACTTCGTCACATCTCCCTCTCAAAAACACCTCTTAACTTTCCTACCTTCTTCAATGTCTCTCCTGTCTCACCTGTAAATAACATTAACATTCTTGATCTAAACATAAACATTGAATTGTCTTGAAGACCTCATATCACAATGGTTGCTAAGGTTGCATCTAAGAAGCTGGGTGTACTTATTCAAGTTGTAGGAATTTTTATTTTCCTAGCAGTTACTCCAATTATATAAGGGTCTTATTCACCCTTGTATGGAATACTGATCTCACGTTTGGAGGGCTCCGATTCTTCCACTCTTCTAGATAGGGTCGAGTCTAAAGCTAAAAGATAGATTTCAAACTCTCTCTTGACCCTCTTTCTCTTCGGCTGGACGTTGGTACACTATCTCTTTTCTATAGGTACTCAAGGAAATTGGCCTCTCGCATTCCTCCACTATTGCATTGCCCCCATTGCACAAGGGGTACCTTGCTTTCACATAAATTTTGTGTGGAAGCCAAAAATCCCAGGCTTGCCCATTGTTGTGTCTACTATTTTCCAGCCACATCTGTTCTGTGTAACTCTTTACCATCATCTATTTCCTCCTGTATATAATCTTCCTCACCTCAAGCTTCTGTCTGTGCTCATCTGAGGGATGTGTGTTAGTTTTGGGTTTGGATTTTCTTACTCTTCTCTATTTGTATAACCCACCTTTTTGAAAAGAGCTCTGCCCGTCAGTGGTGGTGAAAAAAATAAAATAAACAAAATAAAACCTTTTGACCAAAAAAAAAAAAAAAAAAAAAAAAATTTAAAATATATATATATATATATATATATATATATATATATATATATATATATATATATATATATATATATATATATATATATATATATATATATATATATATATATATATATATATATATATATATATATATATATATATATTTTTTTTTTTTTTTTTTTACCTTCTCACCCCCCTGACCACCCCATGTTGAGGCGGCCACACTTCGCTAATGAAGCTTCCTGCCGCAGTCGGTCTCGTCCAGAGATCCTTCAAAGAAGTGATGCCCCAGAAGAGTTTTGGGGCGAGAGTTGGAAGGACAGCGTAATAGAAAGTGTTTCACGGTCTCCGGGGCCATTCCGCATCTAGTACAGGTGGGAGATGCTGCCTGGTTTATTTTGAATTCGTGTTTGTAATGTTGTAGGTTTGGGTGGTGCCCGCATCTCAATCTTGCAAGTGAGGTTTGTAAGTGTCTTGGGAGGTTGTTGAAGTCGGGGTTTATTTCGGGGGGGGGGTCTGTTAAGGATGTTGTTTGGAGGTCTGTTGATCATGTATGAATGTGTTAGTTGAGTGTGTATATGTTTGGTTGTTGTGGTATTGGGGGGAGGAGGGGGGATGTGATTTAGGATCTGTTTGTAAAAGGCGCCGGTGGACGATGGAGGCTGTGTTAGTCTTTGTGGGGTAGGTTGGAGGAGAGTATTGTGACATGGGTGTGTGGGTAGGCGTGTTTTTGCGTAAAATTGGGTGCCTATCATTTCGAGGTGATTCCTTATGGGTAGTATCTTGGTTTCGTTGTGTAGGTGTTGTTGAGGGGTTGTGCGTGTGCAGCCGGTGATGGTGCGAAGGGCTTTATTTTGCGTTATTTTGGAGTGTCGTTAAGTTTTGGTTGGAGAGCAGAGGGTGCCAGACAGGGGAGGCGTAGTTAATGGTGGGGCGTATAAATTGTTTGTAGATTGCAATTGAGGTTTGTATGTTGTTGTGTATGTCTGTGTTGGCCACTGTTTTGAGGATGTTGAGTTTTCTGTTTGCGGCTGAGGTGGTATTTTGAATGTGCTTGGAGAAAGTGAGGCGAGTGTCAAATGTTAGGCCAAGGATCTTAGGGGTTTTGTTGAAGGGTATGGGGGTGTTGTTTAGTAGGACTTGTGGGTGGGTGTTGGATATGTGTTTGTCTGTTGTTATGAGGGTTATGGAGGATTTGTTTGGGGATGCTGTCATCCTGTTTTCGACTAGCCAAGTTTGGAGTTGAGTTAGGTAGTCTTGAGTGAGTGATGTTGCGGTGGTGAGGTCTTTGTGAGTGGTGGCTATAGTTATGTCGTCGGCGTATGAGGTGATGTGGGTGAAAGTTGTTTGTGGTTGTGGGAGGTCTGCTGTGTAAAGGTTAAATAGAGTGGGGGAGAGTATGGCTCCTTGGGGAACTCCGTTCTTTATGTTGATGGTACGTGATTTATGGCCGTTTTGTTGTATTTGGGCGGTTCTTCCTGATAGGAAGTTGGATAGCCATTTCTTAGTATCTTGTTGGGATGTTGGATTGGAGGATTTTATGGATAAGATTATGTCTCGGGACAGTATCGAAGGCTTTGTTTATGTCAATTGCTATTAATGTATAGTTTTGTGATATGGCTTATGGTTTAGTCCGTTTAATATAGGTTGGATGATGTTGGTAAGTGCAGTGGTGGTGGAGTGGTTGGGTTTGAACCCGTGTTGGAAGTTTTGTTGTGGGATGAATTGGAGGATAGAATTTAGGATTAGTTTTTCAAGAAGTTTTGAGATGGTGGATAATAGGGAGATTGGGCGGTAAGAGGAGGGGATTGAAGGGTCTTTTCCAGGTTTTAGTTTAGGGATGATTAAGGCTTTTTTCCATTGTGGTGGGATATAGTTGAGTTGGATGGATTTGTTGAAGATGGAGGTTATGTATGTGATTGTGTGGATGGATAGGTGTTTTAGGTGAATATTTGATATGTTGTCTGGTCCTGTTGCTGGAGAGTTTTTTTTTTTTTTTTTTTTTTTTTTTTTTTTTTTTTTTTTTTTTTTTTTTTTTTTTTTTTTTTTTTTTTTTTTTTTTTTTTTTTTTTTTTTTTTTTTATTATTTTTCTGTTTTGTGGGTGGGTAGGTAAGCTACTTTGTTTAGCAAAGTGTGTGGCCAGTAGGTTGATGTGTTGTTTGGGAGTTAATGGGGTTTGTGTAGTGGGATTGGTTGGAGTTTCGTGAGTGTGAAGTGGGTTGTTTTTTGCATTGTGAATTGTGTGGATTGTTTTCCAGACTCTTTTGCTGTTTGTGTTGTCCAAGTTTTTGATGAGGAAGTTTTGGTAGTTGTTAGTTGTGTGAGATTTTATTAGGGTCGATATTTGATTGTTTAGGGTTTCTAATTGTGTTTTGGTGAGTTGTGTGGGGTTGTTTTGGCGTTTTAGTGTGTTCCTTTTGTTTTATGAGGGAAGCGATTTCGGGGGAGAGGTTTGGTACATATTTTTTAATGTGGCCTTTAGGGATGAAGATGTTGGCCGCTTTCTGGATTGTGTGGGTGAGATGATTTATTGCTGATTTGAGGGAGGATATGTTTGTAATTTCGTTTGTTGTGAGGTTTTCATCTATGTAGTTGGAGAAACCGGTCCAGTCTGCTTTTTTGTAGTTGGTAAAAGTAGTTTTAGATTTGTAAGTGGGTTTGTTTTTGATGTGGTATTTTATAATTATAGGTAGGTGGTCGGAGTTTAGATCGGTTTCTGTGTTCCATTGTAGAAGGGGGTGAATGTTTGAGGAGCAAAAAGTGATGTCTGGTGATGTGGGGGATTGGTTGATTTGCGGGGGGATTCTGGTATGAAGGTTTTTGTTGTTAAGGATGTTGAGATGTTCCAAGTGTTCGATGATATGGGTTCCTCTTTTGTCGGAGGCTTGGTTTTTGTACCAGGTCGGGTGGTGGGCATTGAAGTCTCCGCATAGAAGGAGATTAGGAAGGTTTGTTATTGTAGAGAGGATTGGTATGTAGTTTGGTGGGCAGTGACTGGATGTATGGTGTGGTATGTATAGGTTTACTATGTTGTGCGTAGTTTTGTTTATTTCTATTGAGAAGGTTTGAATTTTAGATGTGTTGTCAGTTTGTGTGTTAGCATGTTGAGAGGATGTGTTGGAGTAATTTATAGAGTTGTGGATGAGAGTTAATAGTTTTTGATGGTTGGGTGTGTGCTGGGAGTAGATGGAGTCATATTTGTAGAAAGTTGGGGGAAGTTGGTTTGTTGGGAGGTGGGCTTCTTGTATAAGCGCAATGTGTATGTTGTGTTTGTGTAGGAATGTTTCTAGCTCTTTGTGTTTGTTGTGAAGGCCGTTAATATTGATTTGTAGGATATTTAATGTGGAGATGTGGGAATTATGAGTGATAGGGTTTAAAGTGGTTGGGGGGGTGCAAATTTGACAATTCCATATATATATATATATATATATATATATATATATATATATATATATATATATATATATATATATATATGTATATATAGGAATGGAATGATGTATCGGTATCGGTATCGGCAAGTATCGGCATATTTTCCGATATTGTATCGGTATCGGCAAATTTTTTGGATAAGAGTAAAGCATCGGTATCGTTAGTGGTATCGGCAAGTATCGGCATATTTTTAGGTATCGATATCGGGTAATTTTTAGGTATCGGGAAAAATTTTGGTATCACTCCATCCCTAATATATATATATTTAAACTTCAGAATTTAAGCACCCCAAAACTAGAATAACTTGAAATTTGAATACTTTTTTTTTTTTTTTTTAAATTAAAAGAAAATTTTGTCAAAAAACTAATTTTTCTAACAATTCAAACACAGCCAATAACACTACCATTTGTGAAAACTGTTAACACATGTTTTCACTGGAAGAAAAATTCAAGAGTTAATTTTAATAATTTTTTAAAATTCAAATTATAAAAACAGTTCAAATGCATTGTTGATATTAATTTAAATCTATGTGTTGATTTAAAAATGAGTTTTAGGCAAATTTTCTTATTCATAGAAACCACATCAAAATCATATGATATTCACATGGTATCTTTTGGGTATGCATGATGCATTGCATTGTTTGCTACTCAGTTCATCATATTACAATTTTTGCCTATTGTTGTTATTGTTCATGTTATTAGACATTAATTAGGGCATTACCAATGTATTCTAGTTTAAATTGAGAGTTTTAAGAGTTGACAGGTATTTTGAGGGTTTGGGTATAGATTAATTTTCTGTACATTATTTCTTAAGAGAAAAATTGCTTTTTAACTGGAACTGCTCCTAGGAATAATTAAGTTCAAGTTTTAAAGTTTGACTGCATTGATAGTTGGCCTAGCTAATGTATGACAGACCTTATTCTTATCACCATCATCACTCAAGGGTTGGTTGAGAAAAACTTTTTGAATCTTTTTCCCAGATTTTCCATGGAAAAACCTCAATGATAAAATTTGAGCAACTTTTACTTATCAAATTTTGGTACTATAATTACACTGAAGGTATTTAGTTTACTGCCAGTCTTTTACATTGAATTAAATAATGAATATTAGCTAATTAAGTAATAAAACTCGGATATCATTATATCAGGGTAATATTAGGTAATTAAACAATAAAATTATAATATGACTTGATAAGTTGACAGACGTGCACAGTAAAGAGTCTACTATGGATAAGTTGTACTCATTGCACATTGTAGCAGTTATTCTTCTTTGCTATGGGTTTCTTTGCCTTCTCTTGGTTTACCCATGGGAAATAGTTTTCCTCATTTTATTAGAACATAATTGAAAACCGATTTCATGTAAATTTTAGCGTTTTATTCCTTTCCTATTTGAAAAACTTAAAAATTAAAAACCCACTTAAATTTTGTTGGAAAATCAGCCCCAAAGTCACTGGGAGTTTTAAAGGAAAGAATTTTTTTATGAATTAATTTAATTAATTATATTTTATTTACTGTAGATACATATATTTATTTAAAATTTCCAGACTTATGAGAGAAAATTGAGTTTAACTGTTAACTGTAGAACTCAAAACTTGAATTTATTTATTTTTGTTCATATTTGATTTATTCTAAAAATAGGTTAGACCATTCCAAAATTAAAATTGAAATATAAAATTTCTGAAATAAATACATGCTTTTTTTATTAAAGTCTAATGGAAATTTTTTCTTAACAAAGGATGTTATGAAAAATATAAGAATGTCATTACCACATATAAAATTTGCGCATTTAATATAAATTGTATATTCTTTTATTAATCATTTATGTAAATAATTTTTAAGTTAATATATAATATGCTTAATTACAGATCTTAATGATTATATATGATGTAATGGGAAAAAGTACTTTGTTCACACAAAGTACAGTATTATATATATATATATATATATATATATATATATATATATATATATATATATATATATATATATATATATATATATATATATATATATATATATATATATATATATATATATATATATATATATATATATATATATATATATGCTTACAACAAAAAAATCTTAATCTGTAAGACTTTTCTTTATGCTCGCTACCTAAGGATATTCTGACATTTGAGAAGGGGTGTTGTTAACTCTTTCTTGTGTCTTTCTTTTAGACTAAAATTTTGTTGGTATGGGCTTTTTCATTTATGCAATAATAAAAAAAAAAAATTTGATTGTGGAGGTATAACTCTGAAGTCTATAGTCTGAGCATATGTTTTATTTTTACTATTATTTATTTAATTAAACCATGCTGAATGTACATTTTTATGCATTTCTTTTGTGTACTATAAAGTGCTACACTAATATTGATTAGTGTTTTTGAAATACTAATGATACTCAAACTTTGTTCAAACATCCTATTATAATGTAATAAATTACTATAGGTTTATGTAATTTATCCTTTGCAGATATCTGTTAGTATGTGAATAAAAAGTTTGAATTTTAACATCTAAAGCCTGGATTTTAAGATAAATTTGGTCTGTATTTATTAGGTTAGGAAAATTCATAATACCTATTCTCTAAATACTACATTTAAAATCAATATATTTTATTGTACAGTGAGAAGCTTTTGATTGAGTAAGGATTTTTGTTGTTGTTTTTACTAAAATAGTAACTTGAAAACTTTGGTATTAATCCTGACTTGCTATACTAATATGGTATTGGCTACCAAAAACTTAAAAAAAAAACTTCAATATAAGAAGCATTAAATTTAAATATACGGGCGTTTTTAAGTTTATTAATACGTTAATGCAACCTTTTTTTAAAAAACTAA
>SEYY01001202.1:40000-43576 GCA_009176605.1 Armadillidium nasatum
CTTCTATTTCTACTTTTTCCTTCAATTTTGCTAACCATATGCCTTCTCTCATTTGTTTTGCCCTTTTTAATATGTTTATAGCTTTCCTGATTTCCTCCACTTTTCCACCACGGAAATACCTGCTTCTTTCACTTACATAATACGACAAGTCTGGTCTCGTTTGACAGCTGACCCAATTCATTTGTCCTACCAATGACCGATATAAAGTTAGTTCTCTGCCTTCCATTTCTCTATTCCCAAAGAAATCTCTACTATCGGGTATAATTATGTCGTCTATATATTTGTTTTGCTCTAGCCACACACCTCTTTCACTTTCCTCTATCTTTATACCTATGTATTTAAATTCTGACACTTCCTCAGCCCCTATCTTTAGTCTGTTTTTAATCCCCCTGATTATGCTGTCAAAGAATTCCTTGTTGCCCCAAAACAGAAGTCATCTACATGTGTGCACATTATTCCTATCAAATTTCCTTCTTTTTTCCAAAAAAATAATGCTGGTTCCAACTTACTCTTTACACCCCTGAACTCAGATATAATCTTAACTACTTTATCAAACTATACTCTTGCTGCATCCTGTAAGCCATACACTGTTTTCTTTAACTCCCATAACCCTGTCTCCCTGCAAATAAGCAGTTTTAATATCGATTGAGTTGCACTTCCATCCTTTCATTTTCATCAAAGCTAAGCACATTCTCAGTACTTCACCTGAACACGTTGGAGATTCCGTTATCAGCTCTTCTCCTTCCTCTTCAAAACCCCTAGCAACTAATCTAGCTTTACACACCGCTTCACCATCCTTCATTTTCTCTGTCATTACCCACCTTAATGATATTCTCTTTTGACCTTTATCCTTGACTCTTTTAAAAACATCATTTTCCTTCCAATTCTCTATTTCACGCAATTTCGCTCTCAAAACCCTTTCACTTTCCAAACTATTTCCTAACCATACCTCTTCATGATCACTAATCTCTTCCACATCTGTCATATCTCTAAAGTCAATCCAACTCTCTTCTCCGTTCTCAATATTCTTTACATTATAACTGTCACTCCACTTTTTGCTCTTTGCTTTTCCTGCTCTACTGAGTATCTTTACCTTCACTTTCTCACCATTTTCCCTCTTAGTTTCTTTATATCTCTTGCCTATCTTAATTTTTACTACATCTCTCTCCTCTGGTTCCTCTGGCTCCTCCTCTATTTCATCCTCTTCATTATTGTCTTCTTCCTCCTCTTCCTGAATTCTATCGTATTTTCTACTTCATAACCCTCCTCTTCTTCATTTTCGATATTGTTATCCACTTGCTGTTTATCCTCTGTTCTCTTTTCATCTTCTTCATACGTTAGTACACTACTTTCTGTCTCCTCATCTACCTCTTTCTGGCTACATCCGGCTAACCTAGTAATGTGCACTCTTGCAATTTCACATATTGTACCATCATGTTTTACTATTACAACTTTCCCATCTCTCCCTATCACTTTTGCAGGGCCTCTCCAATTATTCTCTTGTCTCTATTGTCTCTTTTAGCTGTTCACTTTCTTTACCTATTACCCCCACACTTCTTTCTTCCTCATCAGTATTATTCGGCAGCTTGCCGTTCTTACCAAACACCCAACTGGTTTGGGGTATATCCTCCTTTATCCATCAACCAATTTTTTGCACCTACTGACCAGAGCAAGCAATATTCTGTATGGCACCCTTCCTCTTTCATTTTCCTCATAGAATCTTTCAATAACCCTACCATCTTTTCACATCTCCCATTACTTTAAGGGCTCTCAGCTGCTGTCGCTAATTGTCTTATACTGAACCTTTCACACATCAATTTCATCTCTTCATTTTGGAATTCTAGACCATTGTCACTCAGAATCCTTTCTGGGGCACCAAATATGCTTATCCATCCTTTCCAATATCTTTCCTACTATTTCCTTAGGTTCCTTACTCTTTACCCAGCTTGCTTGACAATAGCCTGTTCCTAGATCCAACATAACGAGAAATTTACTTCCTTCCAGTTCCCCTAAATCCATGGATACAGTTTCAGTAAACCTTTTTGCCAATGATAATCCTACTGTGGGTCTACTGGGTGTTTTTTTTTTTATACCTGATACATATTTCACAATTATCGCTCAACTCATTTATATCTTAATATTCCTCAGCATCTCTTCTTCCATTTCCTCTCTGTACGCATCCTTAATCAAGGTCCCCCAACCTTTCTTTACTTGGATGTCCGAATTGTACGTGTAGTCTCGTTAATATCTTTTTCCTTTCCTGCTTATCCTCTAAACTACCCTTCACATTACCCTCCCACCATATTTCTTTCTTTATACCTTTTCTTAAACTAATCCTTAAATGTCCTCTTTCATCAACTCATAACGGAATATATATATATATATATATATATATATATATATATATATATATATATATATATATATCTTTTTTTTTTTTTTACTTCTCACCCCCTGACACCCCATGTTGAGGCGGCCACACTTCGCTAATGAAGCTTCCTGCCGCAGTCGGTCTCGTCCAGAGATCCTTCAAAGAAGTGATGCCCCAGAAGAGTTTGGGGCGAGAGTTGGAAGGACAGCGTAATAGAAAGTGTTTCACGGTCTCCGGGCCATTCCGCATCTAGTACAGGTGGGAGATGCTGCCTGGTTTATTTTGAATTCGTGTTTGTAATGTTGTAGGTTTGGGTGGTGCCCGCATCTCAATCTTGCAAGTGAGGTTTGTAAGTGTCTTGGGAGGTTGTTGAAGTCGGGGTTTATTTCAGGGGGGGGGGGGGTTCGTTTAGGGTGTTGTTTGGAGGTCTGTTGATCAAGTATGAATGTGTTGAGTGTGTATATGTTTGGTTGTTGTGGTATTGGGGGGAGGAGGGGGATGTGATTTAGGATCTGTTTGTAAAAGGCGCCGGTGGACGATGGAGGCTGTGTTAGTCTTTGTGGGGTAGGTTGGAGGAGAGTATTGTGACATGGGTGTGTGGGTAGGCGTGTTTTTGCGTAAAATTGGGTGCCTATCATTTCGAGGTGATTCCTTATGGGTAGTATCTTGGTTTCGTTGTGTAAGGTGTTGTTGAGGGGTTGTGCGTGTGCAGCCGGTGATGGTGCGAAGGGCTTTATTTTGCGTTATTTGGAGTGTCGTTAAGTTTTGGTTGGAGAGCAGAGGGTGCCAGACAGGGGAGGCGTAGTTAATGGTGGGGCGTATAAATTGTTTGTAGATTGCAATTGAGGTTTGTATGTTGTTGTGTATGTCTGTGTTGGCAACTGTTTTGAGGATGTTGAGTTTTCTGTTTGCGGCTGAGGTGGTATTTGAAATGTGCTTGGAGAACGTGAGGCGAGTGTCAAATGTTAGGCCAAGGATCTTAGGGGTTTTGTTGAAGGGTATGGGGGTGTTGTTTAGTAGGACTTGTGGGTGGGTGTTGGATATGTGTTTGTCTGTTGTTATGAGTTATGGAGGATTTGTTTGGGGATGCTGTCATCCTGTTTTCGACTAGCCAAGTTTGGAGTTGAGTTAGGTAGTCTTGAGTGAGTGATGTTGCGGTGGTGAGGTCTTTGTGAGTGGTGGCTATAGTTATGTCGTCGGCGTAT